>JANIJI010000014.1:1345000-1507500 GCA_024500535.1 Leptonema lineaticorne
CTTCCGGATGAAAAGGTGGCTTCAACGCAGAAGAGCCAGAGCTACGCCGGAAGAAGTAGAGACCTTTAGGGCACTCAAAAGAGAGCTCCGCTCGGCGATCCGCGACAGCAAAAGAATGTGTTGGGAGGAGCTTTGCGAGAAGGTCAACGAGGACCCATGGGGCCTCCCCTACAAGTTGGTGAGAAATAAATTGTGGGGGAAGGTCGCTGACGGCTTCCTCGCGAATCTCACCAACCTTCAGGCAGTCATCGCGGGACTCTTTCCAGAGCATCCGAAGAGGGACGCGGAAGAAAACCGCACGCACCAAGTAGCAGACGAACACCACCCGTTTACGACGACAGAGATGCAGCTGGCCATCAACCGACTGACACTAGGAAAGGCACCAGGACCAGACTGCATCCCCAACGAGATAATCCGACTGATAGCGCACAAATTTCCGGAGCTGCTGCTGGACATGTACAACTCTTGTTTAAGGGATGGCACGTTCGACAGTCTTTGGAAAAGGCAGAGGCTGGTGCTGATCCCCAAGTCGGACAAACCGGCCTCGGGACCATCATCATACCGGCCGCTGTGCATGCTTGACGGACTGGGCAAGGTACTGGAGCGGATGATTCTTCAGCGGCTCGAACCTTGCTTAGAACAGGAGGAGAAGGGGCTCTCGCCCGTCCAGTACGGGTTCCGAAGGGGTCGGTCCACGATCGACGCCCTAAACCATGTCGTCCGGGACATCGGGCGGCATGGGAGGGATCCGTAAAGGCCAGCGGGCACGTCGTTCTGGTTGCGCTGGATGTCAAAAACGCTTTCAACTCGGCGCGGTGGGGAGAAATTCTCAGCGCGCTAGAGGTGGGCGTTGGCGCTCCAGCGTATCTAATCAGAATGATAGAAAGTTACCTATCTCGAAGGAATCTAGAATATCGAGACCCGACTACAGGAGACATCTACAGGAGGGAGGTCACGGCGGGCGTTCCGCAGGGCTCGGTAATCGGGCCGGCACTGTGATGTACGATGGATGGACTACTGAGGATGGAGCTGCCGCACGGTGCCAAGACGATCGCCTTTGCCGACGACGTCGCGGTACTCATAACCGGGAAACGGACGGAGGACCTCTGCACTGTAAGCGAAGAGGCGCTGAGACGAGTGAAGAGATGGCTGGACGCCCGCGGACTCGAACTGGCAGTGCACAAGACCAAAGCCGTCTTCTTCACCAGGCGACGAAATTTGCCCCCACCGAACATCTACATCGCTGGATTCCAGGTGCCGTTTGTTCAGTCGATGCGGTATCTCGGGATGTGGCTAGACAGGAAACTGCGGTTCGTCGATCACGTCGAAAAGTCGGCGGCCAAAGCAGCCCTGGTTGGAGAGCAGATCGGACGGCTGATGCCGAACATCGAAGGACCGCGGCAGACGAGAAGAAGGCTACTGCACGAGGTGGTGCATTCGACCATGCTCTACGGAGCACCGATATGGACGGATGCATTGACGACGGAGAGGACCCGCCTGATGATGGCGAAGGTCCAGCGAAAAAGCGCCATAAGAGTGGTGTCGGCGTACCGCACCGTCTCGGAGTTGGCGGTGTTGACACTGGCCGGTACGTCTCCCATCGACCTGCTTGCAGCGGAGAGACGGGTTGTGTTCGAAAAGAAGAAGGACCGAAAAGCGGCTCGACGAGACCATGGACCAGTGGCAGAAGCGCTGGGACGAGGCATCAACCGGAAGGTGGACGCATAGACTCATCCGCGACCTCAAGACCTGGACTGAGAGACCACACGGCGAGCTGAACTACCACCTCACGCAGATGTTGACTGGCCACGGCTGTTTCGGAGCGTACCTGTACAAAATACGCAAAGAGGCGGCAACCAACTGCCACCACTGCGAGGCGGACGTCGACGACGCGGAGCACACACTGTTCCGATGCCCGGCGTGGGATCAATCGCGAAGGGCGCTCGAGACGGCGATCGGTACTCGGGTGTCCCCGGACAACATGGTGGATTCCATGATTCGCAGTGAAGTGTCGTGGCGCGAGTGGACGCAACTCGTCACCTCGATCTTGAAAAAGAAAGAGGGGGACGAGCGATCAAGACGCAAAAGTGCACGGACAGTGACAGTAACACTAAATAGTGAAAGTGACATATGATGGATTATTTTTTAATGTAATTTTATTATTTTATTTTATCTTATGTTATTTTATAGTATTTTGTTATGTTATGTTATTTTATTTAACTAAAAGTAAGAGTGACGCGTCCATGGCACTGACATTTAACTAAATTAATGTTAGTGCCATGGACGCGCGGCGCCGGAATGCTGAGACGAACAACTTATAAATGAGATAAGTAAGCGAGAGTGTAAAGCCATTAGAAATTGCTGCCAACGATGTGAACGTAGATTTTTCGAGGCCCACGTTGGCAGCAGACAAACAAAAAAGAAAAAAAAAAGAGATTATTGGATGATTTGAAGACGAGATCTAAAACAAATCACGGATAGCAAAGTAATACCATATGAATCCGCATCTCTTCAGCATCGACTGCTTGTTATAGATACCAATATCTTTAAACCAAAACTTCCTAACGACAGACGGAAATACAACGTACAATCTATATTGATAACCAACCATTGTATAAGGTGAACCAATTTAAATATCTTGGATCTGCCTAACATCAGACCGCAAAATTCTATCGGATGCGAGAGCGCGGGTCACCGCTGCATTAATGAAGTGGCGTCAAGTAACTGGAGTTCTATGCGATAAACAAATGCCGATGTACTTCAAAGCAAAAATATATAAAACAATAGTACGTCCCATGGCGCTATATGGATCTGAGTGTTGGACAGCGGCAACGAAACTCGGCAGCATCCTTAACGCCATGGAAATGAAAATGCTGAGATGGTCGCTGGGACTCACACAACTTGACAGAATGTAGCATCGGTAGCATCGATTACCTGTAAAATGAGAGAGTCGAGGCTAAGGTGGTATGGGTATGTTATCCGAAGCGACAAGAATTCTGTTGCAAACGTAGCCCTACGTCTAGATCTAGATGGGAAGAGAAACCCAGGACAACCGAAAAAGAGATGGATGGACGGGATCCGAGAAGACATGCGACTTGTGGGCGTCTCATCTGAGGATGTAAGAAACCGGACGAAGTGGAGAAAGACCATACAACAAGCGGACCATGCACCCAGCGGGAAATAACGCTAGGATAGAGAGAAAAAGAGGGAGAGAGACATCTATAGGAACATTTGTCACAAGCGAATAGGCATTCTTCGCTTGTGACAAAAAAAAAATCACATATCACAGGTGAAATTTTTCATCCCTTCTCAGTGGAATGTTTGTTGTTTTTGTGTATTCTTAGTGCAGAACTAGACGTACAAGTGTAATGACATTTATCGCACAAATATGGTTTTTCTCCAGTATGTAGCCGTTGATGTTCTTCTAAATAGGCTCTTCGCGCACACTGATAAGAACAAACATCACAAGAATATGGTTTGTCATTTGTGTGCCTTCTCATATGCCTTTTTAAATTAGAAGAATTCGAACACTTATAATCGCAATCCGTACAACTATAAGGTTTTTCCTTGGAATGTGTTAATATATGACTACGTAAAGAAGATCTTTGTATACATCTAAAGTTACACACGTTACATGCCAAAGGTTTCTTTCCAGTATGAACGTTCATATGAATTTTTAGTTGAGATGGAAGATTCGTTTTGAACTCGCAATGGGAGCATTTTAATTTTTTCTTATTTCCTAAACGTATATGACTTTTACCACTTCGCTCATTTCCGGTTCTATCCTCACTCTTAATAGATACAGTTTGATTAGAACCATATTCTATTGGAATTTCTGAGTAAGATAAATTGTCTTGCATGCCATCTGTATCTTCATCGCACGATGCAACATCTGATTTCTGTTCTGGTTTAATAACATCAGTTGCTGAGCAATCAGATAATTGAAGACTATTTGAATATGATATATTTTCAACTATATGTTGCAATTTCTAAAATAAAAGACGGTAAACATAAATGAACAATAGTTGAAAAAATGTAAGCTTACTTCAAAGATAATTATAGTATAAAAACTCACGCTTTTATCGTCAATAGATGAAGCAGGTACCTGTCTTAGTGTATTTTCAGCTTTTTCACATTTAATTTTGAAAGCGTAAGCTTTTCTGATTTCTTGAAAACAAAATGAACATACGTTACTCGGTAAACCATCATTAGGTTTGATCTATAACAAACAGACTTATAAAATATTTGTAATTCTTACGAAGAAAATACAAATTTAAGCAAATATTTACCTCAACTTGGCAAAAAGACATAATAATTTCGTACAAGTGCAGAGATTCTTCTTGAAAATAGTCCAACACACATGATCCAAATGGTTTCACATACAGACATGTTCTACATAACACTTCTGTCATGTTCTAAATATAAAAAAAATAATTATTAAATAATGGGAAATAATAACTTAATAACAATTATATTATAATGTGATTTGAGACAAACGTAATAAAGGAAAGGAACGAGATTAGATTGACAACTAAGAATTCATAAGAGATAACCTCCTCCATCTTTGGCTCCTTTTTAAAACTAATTTGTTGCGAATTTAGATCGTGTAACTTCTCGGTTGTCAGCTCCTGAGATTGCTCCTCGACGATTTCGTTCACATTTCTCTTATCCACCTCCAGATCCATGGATTTTCCCAGAGTAACAATCTCCTCTGCCACTAACACTTCGGGTTCCAATCCTTCGAAGGCCCTTTCAGCTACCTCAGCTGCCCTCGCATCAGAACTTGTTGCCTCGCCATGCCTGACGATGGTGTGAATGCCGGTCCTTTTCCTAAAGTTATCAAACCAGCCCCGACTGGCTTTAAACGTGTCTTCCGATTCCTCGTTTGTGGAAGTGCGCGGGATCTGCTTCAACAAATCACCGTAAATAGCTCGTGCCTTTTCACATATGATGCTTTGCGTTAAACTTTCTCCTTGAAGCTGCTTCTCTGTCACCCACACCATCAGTAGTTTCTCCATCGTTTCATGGAGAGAGGTCCGGAGCTTAGAAATTATTGTAACGCCTTTAGCTGCCGTTATACCCTTTATCAACTCCTTCTTTTTAAGCACAGTACATATCATTGATGTACTACGCCCATACATCCTCGCCAAATCAATTACTCGCACACCATGCTCATGTTTTTCTATGATTTCACGCTTTAATTCAATAGACATCATCTTCTTCTTTGGACCCATGGTTGTAAAAATAAATGTGATAATATATTGTAACAGTACAAAAAGCAAAAAACGCGAGCCAACAAGGGAAACAAGCACAAACTGAGGTCTAATCTAAGGTGGGAGAAACAGTTAGACGTTATACACGACACTAACATGCGCCCCTTGATCGCGTCTCAAAACACTAGTATATTAGGGCACTCTTATATTAAGGTGTCATTATATATTCAAAGTATAATGTATTTATATATAAATAATGGGACCTATAAAATTCTGTACATTGGAATTTATTCGTTTGAGCTTCCACATTGAAAAGACGAAAATAATGAAAAAAACATCGTTAATTGAAACTAAAATGACAGTCTAAATGCCAAACAATGTTGCCATATCGAAAAATTACGAGGAAACGATTCCCGTGTTAATTGAATATTTTTTTAACTAGCCTAAGTCAAACTATTAAAAATGAAAAGTAATAAAAAATATTAGAAAAGTAAGACGAAAAGTCTTTATTCAACAGAACATCTTTATATAAATAAAATTATTTTAATAAATGAATTTTATTAAAAAGTTGGCCCTACTGAAGCCATTAAAAACTTTAGACTAAAACGTTTGAATTAATACATTTTTCAGAATCCCAGTATTATAAAATAATAGAATTTAGGTTTTAATGACTTCAAAATACATTTTTTTTTACATTGTAGTAGCTCGAGTAACTTCGATTTGGAAGGATATAAAGAGGTCTGTGACGGAATTATTTTTTTGCATGAAAACTTTTCAACTATGCGTAATTATTAAAAGTTACCAAAAATTTGATACACCATTCATTATAACTACACACATTCATACACATCATCTATACAAAGATTTTTTTGTTTTATGTAAAGCCGATATTACAATTGTCAGCCTTTTGAATAGTTCCTTAGTTAAATATATCTCCAAATGATCTAAAAGTATCACAATGTTCATTTCCCTTTAAACATATGGATCTGTATCTGTATTTTGTATCAAATTAAACATTATCAATCTAAATGTTTTAATGCTGTTAAATAACGATATTACCTATTAATATATAATATATTATTAAATAAAAAAAAATACATATTATTATTTATATTTAACATTTCATTGTCATGCAAAAATTTACGCAGGAGCAATATGACTTTTTTTATGCCGTCTGAAAGCTAACGGTTTAGAACATTTAAAATCGCATAAATTACAATTATAAGGTTTTTCTCCTGTATGTGTCATCTTGTGCATTTTCAGTCGATATGAAGTGTTACAAGAATATGGACAAATGTCGCAAGAAAACATTTTGATCGAGAGATGCGATCTTTTATGAATTTTTAAATAATGTGCACTTATACTTTTATATGAACAAATATCGCAGGCGAACGGGCGTTCTTCGCTGTGAACTTTCATTTTGTGATTTTTTAAAGATTTCAATTGATATGATCGATATGAACACATGTCGCAGGTGAAATTTTTGACTCCAGAATGAATCTTCATATGTGCAGTGAGATTACTTCGAGTTTTAGCTTTGAAATCGCATTCATTACAAGCGAACCATTTTACAGTTGAATGCTTATTGTTTTTGTGTATCCTTAATGAAGAAATTGATGAACATGTATAGTGGCATTTATCGCATAAAAATGGTTTTTCACCTGTATGAGATCTACGGTGTTCCTCCATATAACCAGGTCGTGCACATTGATAAGAACAAATATCGCATATATATATTTTTTTGTTTTTGGGATTTTTTGCGGACTTTTTTAATTTAGAAGATTTATTGCTTTTACAATTTCGATTTTTATAAGAATAACATTTTTTCTTAGAATGTGCTAATATATGACTTCGTAAAGATGATTTTTGAATACATTTAAAATGGCACAAGTCGCATTCTAGCAATTTATTTTTAACGTGAGTATTATTCATATGTAATTTTAACTGTGATGTAAGATTCGTTTTAAAAATGGGTTGAAGACACTTTGATTTTCTTTCGCTTTCTGTGTTTGTAAAGTTTTCAACGCAAATTTTGTCATCGATTTCATCTTCTTTCTTAATTTTTTCATATTCTATCGGAACTTCTGAAGATAGTAAATTATCTCGGATATCATCGAAATCTTCATCGCACGACTCCAGAAGAAGTTCTTCATGTTCCAATTTCACTGGATCTGTTTCAGAATTACGAGATATTTGAACTTTATTTGGATACGAAGAAACATTTTCGATTATGTATTTTGATCTCTGAAATTAAAAAAAAAATAAAAAAATACATATTAGTAGTAATAAAATTATATTTTTTTATGTTAATAACTCACACTTTTATCGTCAACTAATGTTGATGGTATTTGTCTTAGGGTGTTTTCAGCGTTTTCACATTTAGTTTTGAAAGCGTAAGCTTTCCTAATTTCTTCGAAACAAAGCGAACACACGTTATTCGGTAAACCATCATTAGGTTTAATCTAAAAATAAATAAATATATAAAATTAAAAATAAAATAATAGTGAAAATAAAAGCGAGTTCCGTTTACTTCGACTTGACAAAAAGACATGATAATTTCGTATAAATGAAGAGATTCTTCTTGACAATAGTCTAACAAACGCGATCCAAAAGGTTTCATATATAAGCATGTTCGACATAGTACTTCCGACATGTTCTGAAAAATTCATCATTAAAAATAAGAACAAAATATATAAAACCGTCTATTGGATAAATTAATTATTTCAAGAAAAAATATTTTCTAAACAATAACTAATTTATATTGGTTTTAATATTATCAAAATATCTTGACCAAACGGATTGTAATAGTAAAATTAAAATTAGATTTTTATCAAATGTAAGAGGAAGAATATTTTACGTATCACGTGAAAGAAACGCTTACGATTAATATACAGACTATATTTTCATAGAAAACAAAGTTTCCATTAATTTTTACGATTAAATTGAGAATTAAAACGAATCCGATATTTTTTCATTAGGAAATTCAAATAATATAATAAAGATATAAAAAAATCAGATAAGACAGACAGAAGTGTCAGAAAATGACAGTTGTCATAATAAATAAATTGCCAGCGAACAAAATAAACCGACGGGTAAACAAAAATCTGCATTATTTTTGCACGATAATTCGATCGAACTAATCAATATAAAAACTTTTATATTATATATAAATTATTAAGCTTTAATTTCATCTATAAAAAATTTACATTTTTTATCGAATGATTAATATACCCAGATATATATATATATATATATATATATATATATAATTTGTTGTTACAAATGTAGAAAGGGGTACATAATATTTTAAACATTTATGTGATTGTTATTTCCGCTATTAAAGAAAAATTAAAAAAATATATTATAATGTGTATATTCGTCGTAAAGTTGGTAGAACTGAGTGTCATTCGGACGTCGATGTCAGTTCGGTGCCGGTTGTCATTGGTCGTTGCTGTTTGTCATCGTTCATCATGAGATCGGACGATCTGGACACCAACTTCACAAGTAAGCTTCGGAATTCGGTTGAAAGCTTTCGTTACTTCGCTTTAATCGGCACGCGGTTAAAGCGACGAATTCCGTTCGAAATCATTATTGCGCATAAATTCGACGTCGCGATAGCGCATCGTTTCTTTTGTTCGAATCACATCTCACGCAATTAATTAATTTTCATTTATAAATTTCGATCGTCTTTCGAAAATTGCTTTCCATTTTCTTCCAGATATTGCGAAAATTTATTTTATTAATTTTTGAATTTATTTCAATATCTATTCGATTCGTTTAATATCGAACTTTATACGACACGTCAACGCCTATTAATTAATTAGTTGTTGAAATTCGCATTTTAAGTGTCTACCGCCAAACATCGCGTCGAATTATTTAATATATTAAAGATTTTCATGATTTTTCAGCGATCGTCAACACTTTATTGGATTCACTGGACGACAAACAGGATCGGGTGAATGACGCCGTAAAAAAATCTCTATGCAAAATAGCCACAAATCAAAATGTCGACACGGTTCTCGTTACGTGTTGCGAATATAAACGAAATAAGAAAAAAATTCAAAGTCGACATATTGCTAATATTTTAAGGTATCTCGTATATATATATATATATATATATATATATATATATATATATATATATATATATATTATCTAAATATATATTTAACAAGATTTGCTACTATATTGTGTTATATATTTTAATTTTAGCACAATTGAACAAATCTGTATGCAAAAAGCACAAATATTAAATATGAACACTAATGAGATAGTTTTGAATCTTGCCCTCGAAGAAATGGTGTCTAATAAGGAATATATACCCTCGATACAGATGTCTGCATCTGGAATATTAGTAGCTTTAGGAAATTTTCATTCTGAAAAGGTTTTCATATATATATATATATATATATATATATATATATATATATATATATATATATATATATATATATATACATATACATATATATATATATACATATATATATATATATATATATATATATATATATATATATATATATATATATACATATACATATACATATGTATATTTAATTTTATTAATTGTTATACCATTAACAATACAATATTTTTAGGTAGTTGCAGAGTTAATGAACTTGTTGCAACCTGGTATCATACCGCATTTTACTATTCCCCATACATTAGGAACCTTAGCGGCCAGTAATGGAATCGGAGTGATTCCGTTTATGAAAACGATCTTAGCCAAAATGTTACCGACTCTTGGAATGTTGAAGAACGATCCTTTAAAACAATCTTTTGCATATGGTAAATATGAAGATACATTTAAATCGAATAAGTCTCATAATTACATTTTAATTATGTTTTCTATTTTAGTTCTTGGAAATTTTTCCAGTGCGTTAATAGATCATTCTAATAATAGTGTAGAAATTATAACCGATAAATTGACTACAGAATTTTCTATCGCTTTCGACGTTTTATTTATAAGTTGGCTCAATTCTAATGAACCGAAAGTTACCGAAACTATTTTAGAAGGAATGGGGCCTATGACTTATCTGATCTCGAATGAAAAACATGAAGTTTTAGTTTCAAAATTGACGTCTAATATTTTTCCATTGTATAGGAGAACTAATTTAGATTTATATTTTGTTACACAACTAATAACGCACATACTAACGAGATCTATGCAAAACGACAAAAATGTATTGAATAATACGATTTTAGATTCCATAAATGGGATGCTGTTTTCTTTAGTATTACCTTTACCTGATTATGATCAACGACAAAAGATCAAAAATCATTTTGAAGTATTGAGATGCTTCGACATTTTATTGTTACACTCTTCTAATTCAACACTAGAGTTTTTATATCAACGTGTTAAAACTAATAATGAAGACGATAAAATGAAAGCGATAGTTGTATTGACTCATTTATTGACAACTTTTGATAAAACTATCGCAGATAATTTCATTTCAATTTTGAAAGACAACATCAATGTGGAATCTGGCATTAAAATGAAAAGGATTCTTCTGAAAGCGATAGTCGCCCTTGGATATCGACAAAATTTACTTTCACCTGATAATTGCATTTTATATGAATTCATTACTAAATATATTTGTAATACGAAATTAGATGAGGATCATATTGAGAATGAAATCAACAGTCTATTTAATGATTGTGAAAACTCTCTTTATTTGTTATCGTCTACGGTTAATAATATAAAACCGATGCTGTGGCCACTATTATTGAAAGCGTTTCTGCATTCGAAATATGCCAATTCAATATCTATTATACTAAAATGCCTTATACAACTTACACAAATAGAGACTGAAAATGACAATGTTATAACTAATGGAAAAATATATTCACCAACAAACGAAGCCATATTTGTTCGGTGTTTATCGTTGTTAAATTATACTCACAATGAAAAATTATATAAATATGTTCTTAATTTTCTTCTCAAATTGTGTGAAGATGTTCATAAAAATCTAGCCATATCTTGGGAAATGGACGTAAAAAATCTTCTAACTTATTTATCTTCGAAAGATTTTTGTGAAACCGTTTGGGAATCAATGGTTGTTGAATTGTTTCGTTCAGCAATATATCTTGTCAATGATAATGCATGGGTAGAAAATATTTGTCATAAAATTATTGAGCAAATTCCACAATGTGAACATTGCGTTTCGCAGAAGGGTATTCTGTATAAATTTCTTGCAATTTTAATTTGTAATACAGTCGATCAGCAAAAAGTCGATCGAAGGCTCGATATATATTTTAATGCACTTCCCAATTGTGTTTCTGGGGAAGACGAATATTTGGCTCAAGCTCTAGGAATTTCTTCTGTTAAATATGGAAATAGAATAATAGAAAGACTGGACGAACTTTGTAAAGACATAGACGTTCGAAAATCCAGTAAATTTTTGAAATTCAGCTTTATGAAAAACTCCAAGCAGGATGTTTCCATTGTCAATTTAAAATATTGCATTACGCTGTGTTATGGCGAAGTTGCTAAAGAATTGATCGATTTTAAAAGTCTAGAAAGATTAATTAGAACTGATACAGATAACTGTGGCACTTTAATACGTTGGTTAACTAGTATTTTGCAATCAACATCACCATTGAATTTAGTTCGAGCTGCTGTTAGAACTGTTCATTACTTGGCAAAAGCGATCATTACTTTACCACACAATATAATTTTAATGGATAGATGGAAATTACTGAATTTAGTCTTAGATCAAATGATTGAAAAAAATTCTTCTAAAGAAGATGTCGAATTGTTTCCTAATATAATTGAAGCCACAACTTCTTTGGCACTGTTGCCAGTATTTCTAATGCCGGAAGAAAGAAATGCTGTATTGAGAATCATTTTTAATAAAGTAAATAATTCAGTTTATCTATTGGAAACTAAAGTTATCAATAAATTAGTAAATGAGACTGATTTTCAAAATATAGTGAATAATATTCAAAATTCATTGGACAGTCTGCTGAAAGAATTTATAACTCAATCTACATGTCCAAGTACACTTGATGATGTACTCGGTATTTTGGACGAATGGATAACGCACGAAAGTAAAGAAATTCGTTTGATCTCTATGAAATCTATACGAATAGCTCTTTTATCCTTTATTCAAAATATAAAATTGACTTATGAAAATCCGAGCAGATTCAATCAAAGCGGATTTATTATGGGTCGCATGGTATGCAGATCCGGTGACGAGAACGCATCAGTTAGATGCACATCAGTGGAATGTATTAAGATACTCATAAAAATCATTAATTTGTATGATGGTAAATTAATTGATCAAAAATGCGAATCTTCGCTTACCAGATTAGAAAGCGAAATCATAACTGACGATTCGACATTGTTATCGAACGTGATTGAACATATTGGCGATATAGTCAGTACTCAGATTCAGCATCAACAAATAATGCAGCTGACCGAAAGCCTATTGCAAGGTCTTCAAAATGACGGCTCCGGAAAGTCTTCCATCATCGTGCTAAATATAATATTTAAATCTAAAGGTCCCGATCTCTATAATAACGTTAACGACATAATGAATCTGATATTAGGAACTCTTCAAAAAATTAATACTTTTGATAGAGATTCATTATTGCAGGCAATGTTATCGCTAGCTAGACATCATTTGAAGACGATTGTCGCATATTTATTAACACAACCGTTACCATATGAAAAGTTTGTAACAAATTAAAATATATTCATCATATAATCTAAGTAAAATTGTATAATATATATGTATGCATATTGACTGATTTTAGTTGCGTTTGCGAATGTTGGAATACATTGGCACGAGATGCGACAATTTCTCAAGAAACAGTCGAATTTTTCTTGAATATTCTTCAATCAGAACCGTTATTTGAAGAGTCACTCAGATATGAGAGCACAAAAGTTGCAACTGTTCAATACTTGTCGGTAATAATTATATGAATTTTTCAAGTACTTTTATTACACACAAATAAATATTAGATGTATTTATTATTACTTAAATTACATATATATTTTTTTTAATTTTTTTTTTTTTATTTAGACTATCAGTGCATTATGCGAAGTATTGAGTCAATCGGAAACAAAAGACATATGCAATAATAAATTTACTGATCTGTTCGCATTATTATACACTACTATGGTTTGTTTTGTTGGAGCATCGCCTCCGGCTCGTTCAATTTTAACAGAGAAAAAAAACGATAAATTCGGTTTTATTCCGAATACTCAGAGCGCTAAAATATCACCGTTGAGAGTTGCAATCGATGCGGCAAAAGCTTTACTTATTAACGGAAATTGTGTCAAGGTTAGTGGTGTTTTAATAATATAATTTTACAATTTATATCTATTTAGCGAGTTCGCGCGAAAATATACGATTTTATAATATAATAATACTTTTATAGGTTCTTGACGTATTTTTGGAATGTAATCAATTGGAATCGTCCGAATTTTTGAGTACGTTTTTAAATATTGTTGAAAATATTGTGCGCATATTTTGTGAAGAATATCCTAATCACATTCCTAAACTTATAACATCGTTAAATCAATACGCTCGTGAACCTTTGATTCCGCAGAGGATTGCCGTTGTCTCATTCTTTACACATTTGGTCGCCTATAGGTTAAACAAATACATTAAATATAATTTTATATTTAATTATATATATATATATAATATAATATATTTATAAATAATTATGTTTTATAGGTGTATCGATAATTTGGTAATGCTCGATTCTGTTATAACAACACTGAATTCTGGATGGAGGGATACGGCTTTAGAAGTCAGAGCGATTAGTTTAATGGGACTCGGTAATATAAAACATCTTCATAAAGAGCAACGGGAAACGTTGATGCAGCCCGTAATAACCAGTTTATATCACGGACTCGACGATCAACAAGGAAGGTGAGTAAACGTTTTTTTTTCTTTTCATAAATTTTAATTCTATATAAGTGCGCTAAAAACACTGGTTTGGCGTTCATTGAAACACTTGTTATTAGAATGATGTAAAATTTCGTTTATAATCGATCTGAATTTTGATTGTGAAAGTGCAAAATAATCTTA
The DNA here is from genome assembly GCA_024500535.1 of Leptonema lineaticorne. Taxonomy (NCBI): domain Eukaryota; kingdom Metazoa; phylum Arthropoda; class Insecta; order Trichoptera; family Hydropsychidae; genus Leptonema; species Leptonema lineaticorne. The sequence goes on from JANIJI010000014.1 coordinate 1,359,261, forward strand.
AATAGATATTATTGACGTATTAAGTTGAATTCTATGTTCCAGTTTTTCTATGACGAACATACCTCTGATAGCAATGATTAATTTGAACGAATTTCTACTTTTGGATACTATAAACAATGAATTGATTGAGTTATTCACGCCAATATCTCAAAGAATCAAAGCTTTCATGAATACTGATAACGCTTTATTGCGAGAAGCATCCATAAGATTGTATGGTGAAATCGTTAATAGACAAAAATCAGACGGTATTAAAGAACAAGCGTTTTCATTATTTCCATGTTTCTTATTGCATTTAGCAGACGACGATATAAATGTTGTGAAGGTGTGTATGTGCTATAATATAATCGAAATGATTAAATAAATGATCTGATATAATTAAAATTTAAATTCAGGCATCTAAGCAAACTCTAAAGAAAATTTTTCCAACATTCGACATGCCAAATTCGAATGCAATGATCCAGAATCACTTGATAGATTCGGCGAAACTGCATTTGACAAGTTTTATAACGGATTTAATAAAATGTATGATCGCTGAACGTTCGTCTTGTATTCCTCAATTGCTTGAAAGTACACTGAATTATTTAAATAGTCCATGGGGTAATATACGCACAAATTCCATCGTGATAGCAGGTAAATTTTAATTTATAATAAGACTGTATGTAAATCAGTGTCACTATTAATTGCAATCAATATTATCCTTCGAAGAAGCTTTCTCTTTAGTTGAATATTTATAATAAATCATTATGATCACTAGTAGTTTTAGAACTTAGAAAAAACCCATACTTTAATCAAATTTAAAAAAGAAAATGATCTCAATATTATGGTTAATCTTTTAAATATTTATTTTAATGAAGAATATTTCTTATTATATAATTTCTCGAATAAAATATTTTCTCCCTCAAAACTTCTGCGATACATATTTTTCTATATCAAATTATTTAAGATTTTAAATAAAAACAAACATTTTTTTTTATATTTATATATAATCAAATTTTATTAACACATTATAAAATACTTCCTTGAAAGAAAACTTCAATTTCAAATATAAAAAGCTATATCAGCAAGATTTGGATTAATAAATAAACTTCGATTTTTATTAAAAAAAGAAAAAACTATAATAAAAACGTACTTTAGATTTTTCAATTTTCAAAATATATGAATTTATTTTAGAATGGTTAAATATTCATACAAAAATAAATGTTATTTAGTTGTTAATTTATCATACTTGCAGGCTTATTATTCACAACCTCAGATGAAATGTTTATAAAGGAGGAAGATTATGAGAAAAACGTGAAAGTTTTGACATTCCGACTTCTGCAACTGTTAAAAGATAAAAACGACGACGTTAGATCTTCGGCAGCTATTGCTATCAGTAATTTGTACCAGTCATAAGTGTATTTATAAATAATGGGTTGAGGAAAAAGTATTGATATATATTTTTTTTGTCATTAGATAGTGTTTGCTAATATTTGGATTCATCATAAAATTTAGATCTTGCAAATTTGCTTCGATCTCGGAAAAGCTTCTTTGATGATTTAAAGTTGGTTTTAAAAATACAATGATAATAATTAACAGTTTTTTTTCTTTTGCAATTAAATCACAGAAATGGTCAATGTGTATTTAAATATTTTTTTAATGCAATAGAAAAATTCAATCCAAAAATGACAAAAAAAAATACTTTTTTCCTTAACTCTTAATATTAAAAAAAATATATATATAACCTGTTATTGTTGAGCTTCGTTTTTTATGCATATATTTTTGACAATATAAATATATTAAAACTGTAAATGTATATATTTTGCGTAGAAGTTCCAAAAAATCTTCTCTATTTCCAAATTTGATATTGTTGAATAATTATTTTATGTGATTATATTGATTAATCTTGAATTTTAGTTAAAAAATATATATTATTCATGTTTGTTATGTAAAAATTTAATGTATATATAAATTGTGTAAAAAAATAAATTGTGATATGGGCAATAAATATAAATTGCTACTTGTTAATGTATTCTTGTGCAATTTTAATTTTCTCTTCTTCTATACGTTGGCGCCTGCAATTAAAAAAAAATATTTATTTTTCGACTTTAATCAATTATTAAATACTAATTATTTGGATTTCATGTTGTTTATGCCCTTTTATTTCATCATATATATATATATATATATATATATATATATATATATATATATATATATATATATATATATATTTATATATTTTTTACTAAAATTAATAATGAAACATAAAAATAATACTAACGTTGCTTCGTTATATTTTCTAATATACTCGTTCGTATTGTTAATAATTTCTTGTTGGCTTTTGCTTCGCTCTTCATTGTATTTCATCTGTTCTACTATATCCGAACAATACTTTTTATTCTTTAATTTTGATAAAAATTCTTTTTCAATCTCTAATTGTTCTTCCTTTTTAACTTGATCTAGAATCTAAAAATTATGCAAGAAAGGACGATTTTTAGAAAATTAATTATTAATAAATAACTTCACGAACAAGCCGAGATTATAAAACGACAAGTTTACCTGTTGTCTATATTTTTCTTCCTCTAACTTTAAACTATCTTCGCGTTGAATATGCGATGCAATCTGCGCTTTTAACATGTTTATTAGTTCTTGTTTAAACCAACCTTTTCTATCGTTCTTTGGAGTTTGTTCCTGTTTTACTGCGTATTCATGCTCTCGAAGTTCTTTTATCAATTGATCTCGTTCCTCTGATAATTTCTACAAGTGAAATACTAAATATGCGGCCGTTATAATTGTAAAATTAAGCGAAATCGAACAAATATCTTACGTGCTGTTTATATAAATTCATAGCAATATTTTCATATGCTGTTTCTTTTTCTTTTATTTTCGTTTTTATTTTTTCCAATCTAAAAATTTGTTAAATGGGCAGCGATTAAATGTTTATAATTTAAATATATATTATATTATAAATTATAGTTTTTTTTTGGTGTTGGCTTATTTTTCGTTTTCAATGAATTGAATCATTGATTTTGTTTAATTGTTGAAAAAATATCTATAAAAATATGAAAGTACATTTCTGCCGCTCGTTGCTGTTGCATTTCCTCATGTTCGACGATTCTTTTATCTTCCTCGGACGACATAATTTTGAGTTTTTGAGCTTCGATCTCTTTTGTTTTCGCTAATAAATCGACTTCGCGTTTAAATAACGAAGTTTCCGCCCGTTTATTTTGCAATTCTCTATAATGCACACAAAAAAAAAAATTAGATAATTAATACTATATATGTATGTAATTTTTACCGTTTGTACCGTTGACGTTGTTCTTGATACTGACGTTCCGATTCTTGCAGTCGCTCTTTCTCGGCGATAATTTCGTTTTCTTTATGAGCGTTTTTCTTATTTTTCAGATCGATTTGAAGTTGCAATAGTCGTCCGTGTTCGAGTTTTCGTTCGAAATCTCTAGACTCGTTTTCGAGACGTACTTTTTCGTATTTTTCGCACAAGTCTGAAGCGATTCGGGATTCGTGACGTTTTTCAACCTGCGCAATATAGAACGAGACGTTTCAGTCCGACGGTTAATTTCAAAAGCGAAAACTGCGAGCATTTTTACTTGTATTTGCAATTGTCGATGACGCTTCTCTTCGATTTGAGATGCGCGCTCTTTGAGGAGTAAAGCGTCGCGAAGCTTTCGCTCGAAAGTGCGAAGCTCCTCTTCGTTCTGTCTGAGAGCTTGGCGCCTCTTCGCTTCGACTAATTTTCGAGCATCGTCATTATCATAGTTCGACGCCATCGACGCATTTAAAAAAAAATGATTGAAAATAATTTTAATTTGAATTATTATTTACCTTTGAAATAACGTGATAAAAAATAGAAACAATTTTCGAACAACTCAAAACACTATTCAAGCAAACGTCTAAAAGCAGTGTCGCCAACGTTGCGAGTTGTTCAATTATTTAGTAACGGGGTCAATTGAAACAGTTGTAAGAAAATCTTTTATTACAATTATACTTTATTTTCTATTAATTTTAAAATCATCTTAAATATCATTTTTTAAGGTATATTTTTACGTATTTTATAATTTGTTTCAAACATTTACCAGAATATGGGTCGAAAAAATAAATCATTACCTATGAGTTAATTGTTGATAAACGGCCAATATATTATAATTATTATAAAAATGACAGTCTTTATAATAATTTTATTTGTCGGATTGACTGAAAAAAATAGAAAAAAAAACAAAGAAAAAATATTGTTTAATAATTACTTTTGTAATATTTTTTTCAATTCTTTTGTTTATTAATAAAACATAAGATTTATTTGAAAATAAAAATGTGATTGATATCGAAAATAAGAAGGAAGAATATTTTTTTCTCATTTTCTAATATTAAAAATAGTTTTTTTTTTACTATACATCAAATTTATTATAATACCATATTGCTTTTATAATATTTTATTACTTTTATAAGATGACGAGTGAAAATAATATTTTGATCTTTAAAAAAGACCAAAGGATAGATGAACTCTTTAAAACTGTTACATATTTATTAAGGGGACTGTCTTTCATGAATTACAAGCTTTTTCAATTATAATGTTTTTTTTTTTAGTTTAATTTGTAAAATCAATAGTGTAGTAGTATGTTGTATTTGATAGATTCAAATTTATTAGATAATATCAAATTTAATATAATAATACATCATTTTTTTCAGCTGATAATTTATATATATAATTATTTTTTAATATTATATATATATATATATATATATATATATATATATATATATATATATATATATATATATATATATATATATATATATATATATATATATATATATATATATATATATATATATAGTGTATTTTTTACGTGATACGAATTGAGTTAACATACAAAGAAGTATATGGTAAATATGCATATGTCTGTGGGTCGACTCATTTTTCAAGTATTACTCGTGTGCCAAAAGTGCGCTTCAGTGAATTATGTTCGCGCCACAAAAAGTGGAAGGCGATAATTCATCTGGTTTTTCCCCCCCATTTTCATTCCCCCGTTCGAACCTCCGGGAAAACTCATTCCCTAGTCTTCGCGCCGCCACATAAAAGAGGAGCATTCAAAATTAAGTCGAGTACAAAGTTTTACACAGCATAAAATAAAGTGAGTCATAAATATATTTTGCCGGGGCTTTTCTTTAAATTCTCTTAACTGGCTCATATATTAGGTATCTTGTCTCATTTCTTGTTCTTAATGCCTCTTTCACGAGTGAAGATGTATATTTATGTATATGAAAATCAGGGGCGTATTCGGTAATTCGAAATTTTCGTTTGACATTTTAACGAACGAAATGCGGAGTGTTTGAATTTTTTTTTGTATTTCATTTCGAATGATCAATTTGTATATTTAAATATTTTCGAGGGAAATAATAATGATTTATTGTAGTAGAGTATAAAAATGATTTCCATAATAGTAATATTTTATATTAAATAGAAAATGAAAATATGCGTTAGATTTGAATTGATATCTATTCGAAAATAATGAATTATACTAAACATAATACAGTTTTCGAGTTACAACTTTCGGTTCCTTCATCACGATAATGCACCAATTCATACTGCATTGGTTCTACGCAACTGTTTTAGCAAAAACTCGACTCATATCGTTCCGCAACCACCGTATTCGCCTGATTTGGCTCCTTGCAATTTCTGGCTATTCAGTAAACTCAAAAAGTCAATGCGGGGATGCCGTTTGAAGACTATTCCGACTGTTTCGAGGACTGGAAAAAGCGTTGGCAAAAGTGCGTTTTATCGGATGAAGATTACTTTGAAGGGGATGAAATTGATTTCAAAAGAATAAATAAAGAATTTACATTGTATAAACAAATTAATCTTACTTTTTGGTCACAGTGTTAAGTGTATAGTAAGTCATGAATTGGCTGTATATGCATTTTTTTGCATTACACATCGTTTATATACATCATTAAAAAATTAAATAATTGAAAAAAATATATAATGACAAGAGCTTTTATTGTGTTGATTTTTCCAAATTCTAAAATAGAATGCACCCTGAAATAGGGGGACGGAAGCGGACGCGGGGCATTATTGCCGTCCATTAATGTAATTCATTGTGTTTTGGCGGTTCGTCGCAGGCTCAAGGGTGCACCAAAAAGGGTGGCATCAGGGGTACGTCAAAAGGAAGGAGGATACAGGCGCCGAAGAACAGCAATAAACGTTCGCGGATCGAGCTGTAAATATGCTAATGCGTGCGATAAAGCAACCGTCCCCCCAAAAAAGATAGATCCTCCTCTTTCGGTATACGTCGCATAGAACTGTTTCTTCTTTGTAAATAATTCCGTTGATTTTTTTCGATCGTAGACTATCTGAACGTTTAACGGACTGAAATGAAAATGAACGATAAACTGTCAGTAAACGATATTTGTTGATATAAATAATAATGTGTATTTTTTTTTTCAATTCAGCATGAGAATAAAATGTGTTGATCACACCTGATATAATCAGTGATAATTTATATAACGGTGCAAAGAGGTGATTTGTCATGATTTTGAATTTAAAAAAGATGACAAGTTAAAATAATTAACACACACACACATACACAAATAAACAATAACTTTAATAATAATAATTATGTATATATTTAAAATCGGCATATTTTCAACTTTTAATTACTATGATTTTTTTCAAAAATTGTAAGCATTTAACTTTTTTTCTCAGTTATTGCAGTTGAAACAGCGGATAATTAATTTACTTTATTTATCTTTATCTCCTTAACTTGTTAATGCATATATAATATATAATTAGTAGATCATTTATGATAAAGATAGTTAACTGTTTTTCATGTTTGTGTACCAAAATTTTCAGTCATTTTTATATCATATATAAAATATTGTTTTATAATGAGCATAGGGCAGTCATTTTTATTACTGTTTCACACATGTTACGATTCAATCCACATCTATCCACATTTTCTATTTTGCATATATATAACGCGCACACATCTAATATTACACAAATAAAATGGGACGTCAACGATATTATTTATTTGTCGAAAGGGTACAAAACGGCGAAAGACATTACGCGCGCGAAAATTAAAACACTTTTTATGTGTTTGTATTGGAGCCATTATCGCGTGTTTGTTTTGCTTTACGCTGCGGTATTTTTCAGCATTAAGATAAAATATCGCTGATATTAAATGTCGCGGGCTCTCCACTTATTATATACATAATCGAGTTTTCTGCGGTTGGTAAAATATATATATATATAGAAAAAAATAATATAAAAAAATAAAATAAAATAATAAAACGATCTAAAACCACCGCCTTTGCCACCGTTTCCCATTACCCAACGTTTACTGCCACCTTGTATAATAATCGAGGAGACGAAGCGTTTGCGAGTTTACCGTCTAACGGCCGACCAGATAAAATAAAAAAGTGCCATAAGTTTTGTCGTAGCTGCATGTGGGGTATTTTAAACAACCGTTTTCCTTTATTGCTAATTTCGCGGATGCTGCAGGGTTTCGGCGAATCGTCGACGAGCAGAAAAAAAAAAACGGACAAAATTAAACACAACGCTCTCGTATATCTTTTATATAAATTCTACATATTCGTTAATATGTAATATTGATATGGTTTAGAACGGAGATCTAAGAAAATGTCTTCTATGTTTACGCGTGACTAAATTGGTTTATCATTGTATTGTTATTTGCCATATCGCATTATTATTGAAAATTATATTGTGAAAGTGATATAATTAATTACCATTAATTGGTCAATTATTTTGAAAAATCTGTTAATTGATTCTTTCATTAGCATTGAGAGTGAGCAAGTATATAAAATTTCAGCTCAATCGAATATTGAAAAGCGCTCGAAAAATCGATTACAAAATTTTATCCAGACAAACAGACAAGTGAAACATATATAAAAAGTGTGTAAAAATTTATATATATATATAATTATATTATTTTTTAATATTATAATGAACGTAATTTAAAATTTAATCTAAACATATGATGTTTAAAGACGAATGCATAACGTCACCGCGAGCAAGCAGGCAACAGGGTTGCCAGATAAGCTTAATGTAATAGTATTTTTTGGCTTATCCGGTGTGCCGCAGGAGTTCGTCCTGATATTTACGATTATTAGCGCCCGGCGACAAGTAGATTTTAATACGAAACGACTGTTAAAAAAATAAAAATACTATAAATTAAAAAAAAAATGGAGCGTCACGCAAGTTTGAGCAATATTACGGCGAATTGCCGTATCCCCTTTTGTTGATTTTTTTCGATTTTTCTTAATAATATCCTACAAAATTGCTTATTCTACAAATTGTATAAAACAACAACACAATCACATTAATGAAAAAAATATTCGATAAATAAATTTTAAATGTAATTTAGAATAAAGTGAACAACTTTTTATTATTAATAGGAGGACACAATGACGGAGGAGAAATTTTCGAATTGTATTGGTTGTCAGAGTTTTAACGGCTAACAGTAGATTAATTCCAAAAAGTCTTTTTGTCAGTTTGAAAACTTTCAAAATTTATTAAATATAAAAATATAAAAAAAAGGACACGGCTTCAAAAAAGGAGGACGATCGGTCAGCTTATTTAAAATAAAAACATTAACCTCAAATAATTGTTGTATATAATGTATTATATTTTTACGTTGTATGAAGAAATACCATATTTAAACAGTAAAACAGTGATATTTGTAATTTTTTGAGATATAAATCTTTTTTTTTTTAAAGTTCGCAAAATCGAATTGTCAATGCTAAAGTTTTAAAAATATTATTATACTTTTTATCATTTGTCTAACTCAATTATTATTGCACATTTTACAATTTTTAATATTTTAAACACAAATACATAATTTTTTTTTACCACAAAATTAAACTTATTCACTATCATCATCTTTATAATCAATTACATAAAAAACAATTCGTTAAATATATATATATATATATATATATATATATATATATATATATATATATATTAATATATTATATTTACTTTATATAAAAGTAATTTAATTTTAAATTTTAATAATTCGACGTTTGTAATCAATAAAAAAAAGATTTAAATCTCATAACCACATTTCTATAGATTTATTTCTCATTATCTACTTTAAATACCACCGAGTGTGGATTTTTTTCACATATCAATTTTCGTTTTAAATCGATAGTTTTTTATATAAAAAAATATATATAAACTATTCGATCATATCTAAGGAAACGGACAATAAATCAGCAAAAATTAAATCTTCACATATAGGTTCCACGTTCCAAAAATTTCCCGTATCAGGATCATACTCGTACACTTTTTTCGTTGACGTGTCTGAAATTTTGCAGTTTTACAGTTATTTATAAAGAATTTCATTATAATATATAGAATAACAGATTTAATACTAACTGCCATATATAATTTTGTCATCGAAAACCGTCGCGCAATCTACGAATGTATTCGACGGTAAATATTGCACTCGTTCCCATTGTTCTTCTTTCAAATTAAATATATGCATTTGAGCCGGAGTAATCTGTTGTTTAACATCGACGGCTATGATGTGCAATTTGTCATTCACAATTGTGGACTGTATGATTAATGTAAGGCAAATGAATATTTAAGTAATATTACTATATTTTAATAGTTAGTGTGTAAATTATATTCTTACAAAGTTTCTTGTATCTCGTACGTTCAATGATGTAAGGTAACACCATTCGTTCTTTTCGATATCGTAGAATTCGATAGAGCGTAAAATACCGTCTGTATCATTAAAACCTCCGATTGCGTATATTTTATTATTATTTGATAATACAGTGTGATAAGATCGTTTTTCGTTCATAGGTGGTAATGGTATCCATTCATTGCGACCGCACTCCCATCTATGAAAATAAATTTAACAAGTAATTAAATATATGAATATATAATTAATTATGACTTTCTAAAACTTACTTTTCACTGAGATTCATGTACTCAAATTCCTCACTAATTCCACCAGTAACATAAATATCATTGCCTACGGTGCATACTCCAAAATGACACCTTCCTACCAGCATTGGAGCAAATGGAGTTAAACTCTTACTAATTAAGTCTAAGGACCACGTCTAAAAAATAGTTATAACAATGATATGAATATTTCCAGTAATAAAATGTTGGATTTATATTAAACTATAGCAGCGTTTCTTAAAATGTGTTCCGTGGAACCCTGGGGATCTGTAGAGATCACTCAGGGGTTCCGCGAACAGTGTCAGGTATTAAAATAAAGGGGAGGGGGGGGGCAAAATAAAACATTGCTGGATAATAAGTAGGGGTGGGGCGCCACATTTTGAACAGACTGTTATTTTAGTATCAAAAAACAGGATAAGGACAAAAAAAATAAGGAGAAACGATCCCATGTCGTTTTTTTGCTCTTTATACTAATTTTTCGATACCAAAAAATTAGTCATCATTATTATATATTTATAGTCATCATTATTATATATTTTAAAATGTACTCCACAGGGTTTCCACAATAGGAGTGACCACTAAAAAGGGTTCCGTTTATCAAAAAGTTTAAGAAACGACGAGTTATAGTAATTAAAATTATCTAATATTGCAACTTACCCTTTTCACTGGAATTTCGAATTTATCATTTTCATAATCTAAACCTCCTAATATCACAAGTTTTTTGTTTGATATTGCAGTTTTGTAATACATCGGTGAAAACTCCCATTCTATTAATGTGAATGATTTGATCCATTTCTTTTTAGAATAGTCGAGGATACTTAACGATGCCATATTCTGAAATTGATTATAAAATATTGTTATGAATTGAAAATATTATGACCAGTATTAAATTTGAAGAAAATGTTTGATTACATTACTCCAACTGCCACCACATAATAATACAGTACTTTTCTTTTTTCGCGAAGATTTCACTCGATATTGAGGTAAATGTATTCTAGATTCAGGCACTTTATGCCATTGGATCAATTTGAAAAGTACATCGAATAATTCAGCGTTTTCAGTTATGTAGTGTTTGAAGCGTACTAATAAATGCTGAAAAAAAAATACAAAATTTTAGTAAATATTATGCTGCACTCCGATATATAAAGTAAATAATAAATATATTATTTAAAAATTAGAATAAATAAAACTAGCAAACAATTTGATATATTAAACGTTAAACCAATTTTACGTGATTCGGTTTATTGATAAACCATTGAAGTTAATCTGATTGATGATTCTTATGATGCGCATTAAAAGTTTTAAAAAGCTCAAACTTTTATAGAAAAAAAAAATATCTTACTTTAATTGGAATAAACTGCAATTCGACAAGATTAAACAGTGTTACAATATGAGATTTTCTTTTTTTAACATCATAGTCCAACCATCTACATACAGCGTTAAGCACTTCCATTTCAGAATTCACCATCAAATCGTCCGAAATTAATATTTCATTAATTATATCGACGGGCAATTGTGGAAAGTATGATTCTGTATATATCTGAAATCGCATAATTTCAAGTTGATTTAATTATTAGAAAAAATATAAATAATAAAATCCTATATAAAAAAAAATATCACCTCAGTAAAATTAAAAATTAAATAATTTATGATTGCCCTTAATAGTTTATTACATTCAATAGTTTTTGATAATGTTATCATGTTTAAAATATCAGTTTTATCTGAAATATCTAAAAAAAATAATTATGTTAATTTCAAAGTTTATTACAAATTCTAAAAATAACAATTCCTAAAAGTTGTATAGTTTATCTTTATTTAGCAAAGTCATTAAAAGCAAATAAAAAAATAAATAAAAATAAACTGTGGATTGAAAACATTTGGAAATTGCTGAATTGGAATATTTGAAATTATTTATATATTTACTTAATTTTCCAGTATAGAAGAAATCTATTAGATTTTCAAAGGCGATAGGCGATATATGATCAACATCTTTAATTACTATTTCTTTTGTATCGCCTGTTATTCTTCTCTCAAAATAAGTACAATTTGCACACAAAATCAACTTATTAACAGGAAACCTAAAGAAGAAAAATAATAATAAAGCATACTTCTAGCATTTGAAGATATTACATAAATATTGATTTTTTTATTTTTACCTTTTTTCACCAATAATAACTGTAAAATCGACGAATAAATTTTTATTTTGTAATTCCCACATATCGTCTAAAATCTTGGAATCGTGTTCAACAGAAAATTCTGTCATTTTTTTTTATTTTTTTAATATAATTTTCACAATATTTGCGAAGTTTTTTAAACAAAATATATGTAGACGAACAAAAATAGACGACCATTTAGTAAAAAATTCGAATGGTCACTGATTATGTTATTAAATAGTATATCGATATCAGGTATGCAAAAACTGGATATTTTTCCGTAAATGGGGGTTGTTTCTAACGGTTTTTATGATTCTGTGTATATTTGGCATTGTCTATTGTTTAATGTCACTACCTGATATTTTTAAGCAACGCAGAATTTTCTGATAACAAAAACCCCTTTTTAATACTATTGCAAATTCAATCATATTTATTTCAACTACAATCATATTTTGTATATAAATTTGAAGACGAATATATTTTTCGAAATTTGTCTTTGTTGTATAAATACAATTTGTTCACTTATTTCTCACGTGATTTTTAAGATATTTTTTTTTGGAAAGAAGTTAATTTATATTACATATTACTATCTAATTGAATAAATATATATATGTATAAAATAATATTTGATTATTAGATTAAAAATAAATAATACTCATCATTTCAATATGGTAATGAATATATTTTTATAATATTATAATGATAGAAATGATGTGTGTTTCATAATTTTATTGAAAGATTTTATAATTTCAATTTTATACGGCAAATATGTCATTCCAAGAAACTGCCAACAGATTAGCGGACGCTCGTTCCTTGAATATAGGTGGTAATTTAATCCATGCATCTCCAACGGGGTCATATTCGTATACATTTCTCGATTTGAGACCACCTAAAACAATAAAACCTCGATAATGGAATAATGTAAATAAAATTATCATGAGTAAAGTTCAGATATTTACAACTGACCAACGTAAATGACTTTTCCATTTAGGATGGTGGCGCATGCGGCACTCGATGGCTCCGGTAAATTTCGCATTTGTTCCCATTTTTGAGTGCGTAAATTTAATCTTTCTACCGAATCCAAGTCTCCGACACCGTTTTCTCCACCAATGACGAATAAAAATTGATTTAACACTACAGCCTATAAAAATAATCATTTGTTATATATATCATACATGTATAGAAGAAAATTATATACAAAATTGAACATGCATTGGGAGGTGTGAATTTTGTACAAAAATATTTTATATAGAAGAACACATATTTCACAATAAAAAATACAATTCTTTTATATACATATGTTAGAGTGTGTGTTTTTTTTTATGAATTAAAATGAAAATATTTCAATGTTCTTACAGAGCAGAATGATTTTGCATCATTCATCGGTGGCACAAGAGTCCATTTATTCGTTTTGGGATCATAAATTTCAACGGAATTTAAGAAACCAGACTGATTATAACCTCCGATCACAAATAGTTTACCCTCGTTGACTACAGCACAATGATAAGCACGTTTCGTATACATAGGAGGAATTGATATCCAATTGCCCGATCTGGAATCCCATCTTTAAAGGAAAACATATATTTTTAATTTTTGAAGATTTATAATATTTGAAATTTTATACATATTAAAGATATTAACTTTTCTGCCGAATTCATAATTTCATTTTTACTATCGTAGCCTCCGTATACGAAAATATCATCTCTAACTATCGAAGCTGTGAAGCAGTATCTTTCTTGAATCATTGAACTATATATTGTAATATTTCTTGTTTTGAGATTTACTGACCATACCTATGTAGCAATTATTAAAATATAAACGATTAATACTTGTATAAGATTTATATAGTTAAAAAAAATAACATTATTTTTATCAAGACTAGTACAAACTTTTATAACTATAAAAATTAAACAATGCAAATTTTTATTTAATTAAATTAAAACTTTTTCTTTATTGAAATATATATATATATATATATGTATATATATATATATATATATATATATATATATATATATATATCGAAATTTTCCGATGTGATACATTAAATATAATAGTTGATATACTTCATTTGTAGCTTTGTTAGATATTTTTCCTCCAATTACTACTAAATCTCCTCTCAAAAAAACAGAAGAGCAATAAATTGGTATTTTTTTTCTAACACCAACAGGTAGTATTGACCATTCATTGGCATCGCGATCGAAAACTTCGCACACATTCGTAATCTAAAAATATAAATTAAAATATATTATATAATCGTATGGAATATATATATTAAAATTATTTTTTGTACAAATAAAAAAAATGTTATGGCGTAAAATTTAATTGTTATATTTTATAAGGAAATTTATTGAAAAATAAATAAATATGGGAAAAAACCTTCCAATTCAAGGGGGGGGGGGCAATTTTGTGGATATATATATATATATATATATATATATATATATATATATATATATATATATATATATATATATATATATATATATATAAAGAATATTCAATATCAGATAATATTATTGAATTCGTCACACTGTAACAAAAAGAAAATATATTGTATAGATTAAAAACAAGGATCACATTCAAAATAAGTTATTTTAATTACATATGCTAGATATATTTTAATTACTTCAGTTGAATCTCCTCCAACAATTAATGCTAATTTATCCATATTTTGTCTGGATTTTGAATTGAACGCATTCGTACCGCATTTTAAATCGGAAACTTCATGCCATTCCCAATTATCAGAAAGTATTTGACAAAATATATACGGTTCAGAATGGCAAATAGATTGCATTTTGTTTAATACATTCTAAAATATTTTAGATCAATTTTTATAATTTCTTATTTTAATATATAATATGATGTTAGAAATAAGAATACATAAAAATAAATCTAATTATGACATTTAATATTTCATTTTAAAGTAGATTAATCATACTTTAATTGGTAGCAGATGCAAATTGATATGTTGCAAAAGACTTGCTAGATATGTTATTCTAGCTTTTTTATCAAAATTTATCCAAGAGCACACTGCTTCAAATATGTCTTGTTCTGAATGAACTTTTAATTTTATAGATTTTAAGATTTTAATTATAATATCAATCGGAAGAAGAAAGAAAAAATCTTCTTTGACTATCTTAAAATGGTAAAAATCAATAATTATGTTTTTGTATTTTATTGCATGTAAAAAAAAAATATGAAATTTAACAATTTACTGTAACAAAATTGTTAATAAGGTATTCGACTACTTGATCTTTTAATTTGATTACACCAATAACTTCAACGAATTTTAACACATCGGGTATATATTGTAAAACTGAAAAAAGATTATTAAATTGTATTAATAATATTGAAATAAAATATTTTATTATATTGACGCAGACCTACTTATATTTCCAGTGTAAAAATATCTGATGACATTCTCCACTGCCAACGGTGATATATCTTCAACATCTTTTATTATAATTTCCATAGAATCGGAAGTAATTTTTTCTTTAAAATATGTAGAAGCTGCAGAGAGAATTAGTTTATTAGCCATTATTCTGAAACAAAAATCATCGAAATTTATATTTATTTATTTTTTCAATAAAGATATATTTAAAAAAATGTTATTATGAGGACCTTTTATCACCGATAACGATGTCAATGTCGCAAAGCAATTTTTCTTTATAAATTTCATACATTTCATTTAGCATTTGTATGGCATTTTCGTTAGTGCCGCAATTAATTACTTCCATTTTGTCGTATTTCTCTGAAAATCATATTTATTTATTAGTTTTTCAAATTAAAATATCATATTGCTAAGTTAAAAGCAAGAAATATACATATATTAAATTTAATTTGTTATGAAGATATCAATTTGGATTTGAAATTGAAAGAAGGTTTTAATTATTAATTAGTAAAAATGAATAAGTATTATTAAATTACAAGAAAATTTCGATTAATTATGATATTTTTATCCGAAATAAATTTAATGAATAGAAATCAATTTCAATAAGTTCATGATATAATATAATATAATTGGTGATATACGAAGAAATATTTTAATGTTTGTTAGAAACGGATAAATTCAGCCTGAAAAAATACTTACATAACGTTCTCTTTTTAATTGATTAATTTCCTCAGTAAAAAGGAAAATGTGAAATTTAATCGATTATTTGTTATTATGTTGACGTATGAATATTTTCTGGGAGCAAAATCATGTTTGTATAAAAAAAATAATAATGTGCTGTTAGTCCTTTTTCATATAGTTTTATTATTTCACATTTTAGTCTCTTTCTGGAATTTCATATTCCGTTTTTATTAAAAAACTAAAAAAGTTTAGTTATAAATTAAAGAACAAAACAAAAAAAAACAAACCTAATATATGAAATAAAAACGGTAGTATAAATAGAATCGATAAATGTCAATCGATAGACGGGATTTTTACAGTGTTGCCACTGCATTAAAAATGTTACCATTTGTAATATATAATATTATTATATATTACATATGGTAACATTTTTAATGCAGTTACCATATGTAATACATAATAATATTATTAAGCTTTCTAGTATCACATTTTACTATGATTTTATACAGAAATGTCAATTATATTATATAATTCATATTTTAATTTTTATAAATTTGTTTCTCTTTTTTCTGACTGTTATATAGCGTACATCCAATAATTATCTAGAACTTTGTTTTAAAATATAACTATGTATTTATAGAATGGAGTAGGGAAGTATTTTTTAAAGCACCGTAATTTATCAATTCATCTGTCATATAGTTTTTAATTAAAGTTATAAATCAACATATTTTTTTTACTATATTTCTTTTTAAAAATAGTAAAATTTTAAATTGATTTACTATTTCATAATCTAAATTTTAAAAATTTTGTGATAATAATAATAATGCTTTCATTTTTGTAATGTATTATATATTTGTAAAATTTAATAAACACTCAGTTTTTTTTCAACCTTCCCTCCCCCGGTCATTTTTACCTGTGATGTAGTTTTATTTATGTTTTCCCCTTTATTTTTACCTATCCCGCTTCGCATGCGGTCTCTTTCTGATCAACAAATTAAAGGCTTTGATCAGAGTAGCTGTCATTTACACGACGACGGAAACAGGGAACGGGAGACGGAAGCCGGCACTATGTTCTCTCTACATTTTGATCTCTCTCTCTCTCTTTCCTCTTACATGTTACCGTTTTATACCTCGTTCACCCTAAAAAAATATATGAAAACGTTACCATTTGGCTTTCTCTCTTTCTCTCTTTTCCTTTCTGTTTCTATTTTGCTATTTCGTATTCACTCACGCCCGGTTTTAGGGTGAACATTTTCAATTCGGGTGCCGCAACACTGCGGGACATCGTCACTTTCGTGTATCGCGTAATTTTTTTCTTCACTTTGATCTTTGGTTGAATGACACGCGAGGAAAATGGTTCTTTTGATTTCTAAAAAAGGTTATTAAATTATAAATCAAGAATGAAATTTTAATTTAATATTGACAATAATTATATTTCGAGGCAGAACAAGTTTCTTTTACTTTTAACACTAAACTTACCAATAGCGATCAATTTGACCGTTGTGAAACTTTTGTACAACTTTAACATATTTAAACATTATTTATATCGCTATCAAATTTTATAATATTTCGTAAAATACATATATAATAATTTTTCTCTCGTTATTTTATTTATTTATTAATTCATTCAACGACAAATTGATCGGTCATTTTGACCGGACACGGTAGGAATAGGTGTATAAAAAGTGTCAATAGATTTAGTGTTGATTTATCATTTAAATAATGTTAATAAAATTATTCTAATATCAATTTATTTCATTGTTGGAAAATAAAATATAAGTATAGAATATAATTTATAAATATCAAAGTTCTTTCAGGAAGTGTTATCGAATATATTTATATATATATATTTTTTTTTTGGTTTTAATTTTAAAACATTTAAGTAAACCCGGAGCAATTTAGAAATAAAATTATGAAACATCGTACTCAATTGCTGAATTATCTTTTATATTCGATTTTTGCACGTTTTCATATATGTACACGTCGGCGCGAAAACACGTTTATATTTATTGTTTACATTTTTAACAAAAGCCTTTTGAAGTTTTAGCGTCGAAGCCTTTACGCCCGGAAAATCGCTTCTGGCGTCGTTTATGCGTTTGAAAATTTTCCTGTCGCCGTGGAAAATTCGCCATTTCGCCATCAGGACAACGTTGCGGGCGCATTTTAATATTATTCAACAATACATTTTCAAAAGGGTGGCATCTGGGTGGTTTACCGTGCGAGGAATCTTTGTAAACACCCGTTCATCCCCTTTTCACGTTTTCGGAGGTTTTTCAGGTTTTTCTCGGGGTTTTTCCCGGAGAAAAGTGTCGAATAAGATTGCCAATTTGAACATAAAAGGTGTTCGCTTTTACGTCGCTGAAAATTCGAGATGTGATGTTTTGTTTTATTTCCTCATTTTTTTTCAGCTCACCTCATCTTAGACGAGAGAAAACAACGTGCGACATATGTGTTCATTTTCTTCGGAGATTCGATATAATATGCATATATACAGGGTGATCGTAAAATGATCGATGTCTAATCAACATATTTAAATTTAACACAATTTCATATATCTATTTTGAAGATAAATATTGAGATGTTGTAATTTAGATTATTTTACATTTATTAGATAGTCTACGTTTTCAAAAAAAAAATATTATGATTTTAATTAAAATTATAAAATACTTTATTTGTTTAATAAAAATAAAACGTATTGATTTTTTTAAGTGAGTTTGAATCAGTTGAGAATCAAAAAAATAGAAACAAATAATAATTGAATATAACTATTGTAGAAGTATCTAGTAATGATTCTTGAGTAATATAAAATCTGTTCTCGAGTTACGATCACCTCGACTTTCGATTATTCATACTTACGACGAAAAAAAATTTTTTTTTAATATATATTTTTTTATAGTTTTTATCAGATATATATCTAATATAATTTTACATAATTCTGCAGATTGATTTCAAGCTCCTGTAATCAATTTCTTACATGATTATTGATCATAAACTAGAATAATGCTTATATATATATATATATATATATATATATATATATATATATATATATACACATGTTATTATTTATTTTAAAGTGCATTTTCCTATAAAATTCGTTTAAATAGCAGGAATTATGGTCGACGACAATCAAGAGTGCCTTAAGAACTGTTGGATAATTCTAGGCGGTCTGAATAAAAGTGGGCGTCGGGGGTGAGTTGGGCGTTATCGAATTTAAATTGGATTTTTCTCGGGGCTCTGGTGTAATTTTCGATATCCTTTGAAGTGTCGACGGATGAACAAAAAGCCCCGGGAAAATCTCTAAGAAAATGAGGGGATAACGGCTGCTCGAGTCAAGGGAAAAATTGAAAAATCTTCTCGCCAATATTGAAGGCTTTTCGGCCTTGTATCGTCACGCCTCGTTTGCCCTCAAAGAGATTCAGTCTGAGGGATAAAAGTTTTGGTTTTCCGAGACGAGGACTCCAGTCGCTTTTCCGCGGCATGTACGAGCCCTTATTTAACTTTTTCCCCTTTTATTATTTTTTTTATTTTTTTCATCTTCATACGTGTTGATTATTAATGAGATCCGTTTTTTTTAATCAACATAATAATTATGAAGAATTTATACGTTTCATTTTATTTTTTTTAATTATATATATTGTAAATAATTATATAGTAAATTATGGAGTGTAATTTGTTTCTATTATATATTTTGATATAATATTTATAAATATCTATGTTTTATAAATTCAATTAATATATTTATAAATTTTGAATTGTCTTATTTTATCATTTATTCCATTATTCATAAAATAATGTTAACAGTTCTAAAAACTAAGATATTAATCAATTTTTTGCAATCCATTTATTTTTTAAATATAGCTAAATAAAGTTTCTTTTTAAAGACTTAAGAAAGTTTTTCGATCTTAATAGATTCTGTAGTCATTTTATAACACTGATTATTTTTCATATTATATTAATTTTATAACATTAAATAAGTTATATAGATGAGTATATATATTTTTTTATAATTAAAAAGAAGTGTTTTAAAAAAAAACTAATTAATTCATTATTGTTTTCTTATATAGATGAGTATAAGACATTTAATACAATTAGTCTTATTATTTATGCAAAAAAAAAACAATATAAGGCTTGATGAGCACTCGAGTGCTTTGGGATCAATTAAAGCACATAAAAGGGGTTTCGATACAAAAGAAATAATGGAATTAATCAGAAGCTTTCAAAAATTAAGGGGATTATGATGCGATAATTATCCGAAGGGAAAAAAGCTCTTTGAGTGAGACACGTGATATTCTCGAGTTTCGGCCCTCGTCGAAATTATATAGAAAAGGTCGGCGATGAAAAAAAAACGAAAATAATACGATAAAAAAAAAGCTCTAATAAAGCGAAACGATCTCGGCGGGAATTTTCCGGTGTTCTTCCGGTTCCGGTTGCGTTTCCCGGAAGTAGGAAACGCGTTCGAATGCATCTTATCGCTCGGAAAGGTGTTAGATTATGAAACAGTATGTCGTCGAATGGTTTTAAAAATTCTGATCGCAAATCGACACGAATTTATAAATATTTATACTATATAGGAAAATAATAATAGTTTTTAATGCAGTGCAAGTTAATTCATTATATTTATTTGAAATAATTCAATTTCATTTGAAATGTATTAAATAATGAGTAATATTAAAGGAAATATAGCAAAAATATTGTTAACCATATGACATTTTTCTGTACATTGACGATCCCGAGTCTCGTTCGGGCAAGTTTTATTCTAATTTGTAGTTAGTGATTAGCCCGAGTATTTAACGTCCCTTGTTTTTCAATATAATTTTATACAATAAATTCATTCTAACTATTATTAATTACAATAAATTTAATTATTTGTAATATTTGTAAAATGGTGACAATTTTTTTAGCCCTTTTCTCAAAAAAAATCAATCCAACTGTCTAGTGATTAATTAAAATTAATGATTTAAAGAATTATAATATATCAAAGCTTTTTAATTGTTCAGAAATTACTTGTTTATAATGTTATATACTGTATATAATTTCAGTCAAAGCATTGAAAAAATATTTTTTATGAATATAATATCATTTTAATTATTATAATTAAAGTTCTGGAAAAGAATTTTAATTAATATAAAATTATGATATAATATTTAAAAAAAAGATAAGAAAGAATACAAAAAATAAAATTATATTAAAAGGGGTTATCAACATTTTAAGTGTATAGGTTTTAAAAAAAATATTTTCAATCCGATATAAATAAAAAAAATATTTTTAAAACGATACATTTCAATTAGTACACGACATTAAATATGTAATTATTCGAAATCGTGTAAAGCGAGTTATCGTTGACCGTAAAGCGTTTTACACGAACATAACGTAACGTCTCCATAGCATCTTCCATTATGTTTTATACTATAATATATATATTATATTATGCGAATATATATATATATTTTTTTATCATCCACTACAAGTATAAGTCTTACGAGTAGTGATGCCGTGAAAAGATGGCGTCTTGCTACGCAAAAGCATAAAGTTTTAAAGAGTCCTCAGGGCTTAGGGCCACCCCCAGTTTTCGGATCGTATAATACGATATTGTCTGTAACGGCAACGGGGAAGATCTCGATGGAAATTGAGTGTCAAGTTACCCTCAGTCGCCATAAAAAACGCACTTTCAAATGTCCAATTTTATTAGGGATATCCCAACAGCCTTTCCACGGGCTGTAAAGAAACACAATGGCTGTCGATAGGCGACCGAAAAGTACGAGCGACCCTGGCAAAAATGAACTCTACGGACAAATTGCCACTGCAAACTATTTAAATATTTTTTTTCTGTTTTTTTTTCTTTATTTTTTTGATTTTACGTTTTTAGATCGTAGCTGAAACGGGCGCCGAAACGACATCGGCACCCGTCATTTATTTCGTCTATTTGTTTTACGGGTTAAGGGCGGAATTTATTCATTTATACGCTAGTATCGAATGTTCTTTACAGTTTTATGCAGCTTCAATATATTTACTATATTATTGAGATAATTTATAAGAAAGAAAAAATATTTCAATAATAAAAAAATATTATTTTATTTTTTATTAAATATTATAAAAAAAATATTTTTTATGATCAAAAAATACAATTAAATTATTCAGTTTAAATTTAATTTTCAATATTTTACACAATTTTGTAGGAATTGTAAAAAAGATTTGACTGTATTTTTAAAATAAAAATAAATAAATAAATAAATCAGTAACGCCACAGTTCTACATAGATAATTTTTTTTATTGTGAATTTGTACGGCTGATTTATTATTTTTTTATGGCAACGAGTCGTTAGCTTTACGTACAACGCTCATATATATTATTACTGTTTTATTTTTTTAATATAAATTAACATCATAATTACAATAAAAATATTCGCTTTTTGATATTTCGATCAATGTATATTTTTATATTGAAAAAAAATTGATGGATGTAATTTCATACGGATTTTTTTTTTGCACTTGTGTCCGTTGCGTTTCGTATACAATAGCCGACACGTATATATATATATATATATATATATATATATATATATATATATATATATATATATATATATATATATATATATAAGGCGGTAATGCGAAAAAATTTTTATACAATCAAAAGGTGAAATTGTTCGGTAAGCCCCCATTTTATTCGCAGCTTAACTGTAACGCGAGCGAATGATCCGACATATTGGAATACGATACCTTTAATATCATCTATGTATGTAACAATAACACTTTTATTCGTTATTTTTCCATTTGTAAATAAAGTGAGACACTGTGAACTGTCACCCCGCGATATCGTCGAGTCCTCAAACCCGTACACGTTTTGCATTTTATTATTTAAATAATGGTCGATGTTTATAGAGGTTCGTTTTTAAATCTCAACGCGCGGAATAGTGGAATTATTCATATTTATTATTTTAATAATATATTATTATTTTTGTATAATATTATTAGTTAAAATTAATAATTTAATAATAAAAATATTAATTAAAAATATATAAAAAGCTTAGTGCAAATGACGTCTCTTTGAAGCGTGTTGCCAGCATTAAAAATTCGCTCACATTCTTTCTGATTGTTAGTAAATTATATAAAATTTTATAGTTAGTGAAAATCAGCGGTGTTAAACTTTTTTTTATATTATTAAAAATATATGTGATATATTTGTGATATTTTTATGATTTTGTTTTTTATCTATCAAAATCTACCTTTTAATTGTAAAATGAATTTTTGATTGAACAAATTAAATTTAATAATAATGGATTTGCATGTATATGTATTAGCAAATTATCGAATTTGAACCGTTGACACTGTAATATGAGATTGAATATTTTACTGCTACTAAGTTTTATTCATTTACATCCTGCGGGTGTTAATAGTCTCGTTTAAATTCACATTACACGCGAATATAGTTAAGCGTCCATTAGGGGGGGGTCCGCGTGTCCGTTGTTAACCTTTTTAAAGACAGAACATTAAGTTGATTATGTTCAAACGTTATTATGGCGTTCGAAATGAAGAATTGCCCTTTAGCCCCCCCCCCCATACACACCCTTTCTTTTCATGGTCCGAAACGGCGGGGGTCACAAAAGCACTCGGTCCCCCGTCACCCGTCCCCCGTCCCCCGTCCTCCGTTCTCGCTGCGGAGTATTTTATTGCTTCATAAATTGCGTTTATCTTTATGAATATTCCGAAATGTAGCGACTAATGTCAAAGTATGGCGGCGCTCCCGTGAGTTATGTTCCCGGAAAACGACTGCCGTTAAATAAAACTCGTGGAGGCGGGCGACGCGCCCCTTTATTTCTTTACGCCTGCCCCTTACAAAGTGTTAATCATGCTGAACGGTAAATTTTTCAAAAATATACTATACGAATGTATGTGACGTGAATTGCGGTGTTTTTTTTTCTTTCTAATTTACTATGAATCATAATCTTTCTCATATTATATATAAATTTAAATTAAAATAAAACATAGATAAATAGTGTTATTTGACATAAATTTGATTTTATTCAGAGAATAATTCTGTATCATTTTTACATGAATATAATTTTTATCATGTGGCTATATCGAAGGAAGTCCAATTTTCGATCATTTTTTGCAGCAATTGAGACCGCATATCAAAGATAACGTGACAAATATTATCTTCCGAGGTATCAATTGTTTACGACTTAACGGTATAGTCTAGAGATTTTACATAGACCTAGAAAAAAATAGTTCAACGGTGTTAAATCGCATGATTATGAAGTCCATTTTCACTAGCAACTCTGTTTTGACCGTAATTCATAAAATTCACGACGTTCTAGTAATTATGTGGCTTCAATTTTTGCACGATTTGAATTTTATAATCTCCAAATCCAAATCTCATACCGAATGGACTAATTTGGGTCTTCTTCAATACTATGTTCCACAACGGCAATAGCTTCTACAGTTCGTATTGTATGACGTTTCTAATAATGCCTGTTATTTTGTAGAGTAAAATTAGTGCAAAATTAATTCATGATTATTCGAATTAATTGATATGATGTCTACCATAAAATTTACGAAGAATGCAATTTTTTGAAATGAACCATGGTTTTCGTAAAAAAAAATGCACAATTGGTTAACGTTGTTCTGATGTTAATCGATATATAATATAATATAATATAAAAAATTATAAGATTTTAACCCTTTTCAATTTTTTACCTCTATAAAAATTGATTTCGAATTAAAAAAAAATAATAATATAAATATATATATATGGGGGTGCGCAAAATAATTGGACGCTTAATTAATTGTGAATAAAATAAATGGCGTGCGATTTGGCCGACGGAAAAAAGTGTATCAAGATCGGAAAACTCAAAGGAAAATTCGTGTGCAAGTAATGCACGTGAACGAATAAATTCGAAAAATTTTCACAGTGTAATGAAGAGAGCATCGCGTGATATACATATACATATATATTAATTTATAAAATCATAATTGTATATGTGTATATTATATATATATGTATCATATATGTTACTGTAAAAGACTGAATTTTCTTTATTAGATCACTTATCATCGAGTCGTTCAGAATACAAAGTTAAATCTATTAAATTTTATAAATTTATTGTTGTAAATTTTATAAATTTTCTTAAATATGATGTTAAATTTTGGCTATATATTAAAGTTAGAAATGGAGACATAAAAATGACATTTTAACTTATGTATATTAATTAAAAAATAAATAAAAATATTTCATATTTAAGTGTTTGATAAAATTCGAACGTTTTAAAATTTAAAATATTTTATAAAATTTATAGAATTAATTAAAAAAATATATTTTTAGTCGAGAGGGGTAATTTGATGTTAGTTTTATGATCGAATCATCGTTTCCGGTTAATTCAAACAATGTCCATTGGGGCCAAAGGTTATGCCGGAAGTGAACTTTGGCGTATATATATATATATATATATATATATATATATATATATATATATATATATATATAAAAATGTAGGAAAGGTTGTCGCCGCCGGTTTTCCGTTCGTGTTTTCGGGCTCAACGAAAATTATTACGCGTTTTCCGTGAAAATATTCCGGGTTGCGAGGCAGAACAAGTTAATTATCGCGACCAATAAATTTATCCGTGTTAACCGTTGATAAGCGGGCGCCGAGAATTTATAAGTCGCATGGGAAATAAAAAATATTGAGCGCCGTTTGCGTGGAAAACGCGTCCGAATGCCGGAAAATTCGACCGCTTTTCCACAGCTCACGCACGCTAATTCTTTAGCGTGCGATTTTCTTATTTTCCCTTGAATTTTTTTTAAATATGTTATATATATATATATATATATATATATATATATATATATAAATATATATATATATATATATAAATATATATATATATATATATAAATATATATATATATATATAAATATATATATATATATAAATATATATATATATATATATATATATATATATATATATATATATATATATATATATTAATAATTATGTCGATATTAAATAATCACTTTAAAATTGACTTGATTGTTTTAATCTATATTTTTATATATTATTGTATAATTTTTTTTATTATATACAAGAATTTTTCTATAGTAAAATGATAAAAATCTTAATATTCGAGTGATTAAATTCACTTAATAATATTGAGGTGCCCACATTATTGTCTCACTATATTTTATTAATGTTGTACTTAATTAAATTTTTATTTTGATATAATTATTAAATAATGTTTTATGTTAAAATATATATATATATATATATATATATATATATATATATATATATATATATATAATGCGATTATATATTTAAAAAAAATATTCAACAATATCTAATGTTTGAACGACGAATTAACACTTGATCACGTATATTTTTTTAAAACGACATTTCATTAACATTTTACATAATTATTATTTTTTTATTTTTATATAATTATTAAATGACCCATATATGTTTTATGTTAAAATATATTAAAATTATGCGATTATATATTAAAAAAAATATATAATATTTGATAATCGTTGAACGATGTATTGACAACTTTATATTGTTTTAAATCAACATTTTTTTCACTAACTTTAACACTTATTTCCCAACTTTTACTGATATGTTTTTATAATTATCTGATCTTTTACTTGATTATAAGAATGTTATATTATGTTACCAATAAATTTTACTTAATAAAATTTTTATTATTTCATAGTAAATATATACATATACATATAAATCGCACAAGACACGTTTTATATAATACTGTAAGTGCATATATAAGAACATTCCTTATTTCCTGGGAGCGTTACACGTACACAAAAGCACACACTCACGCTTCGTAATGCGAGAAATCCCCACAATGGCAATCTCCATTCTCGCACAATTGTTTTTCAATTTGTTTTATTCATATCGACTCGCCTTAATGTTCATTGCCACGTTTCACGATATCGGATATACGCGATTACAGCGTTTCCTCACTTCGTACAGGGATTGTCAACCTTTTTTCAAAAAAATAAAAAAAAGAAATAAAAACAAAATATGATTATAAAATCGCGTTTCATTTCTTCATTAAGAATATTAAATTTTATTCAATTTTTTTTTCTTCACTATTAAATATACATTGAATCAAAATTTCATCATTGTATATTTCGTGATAATGTATCTCATGTGAGCTATAAATTTCGAATAATTATTAAATAATATAATTAACGGTTTAAAATTAAAAACAAGGGTGAATAATATATTGAGACAATATTGCGTGTCATTTAGAAATAAATAACACATTAATTACATTACCGTTCTTTTATTATATCTTATTATTAAAAAAAATGTCATTTAAAAATGAATTGCATATTTTAGTATATTATTAGAATTAAACTATTGTGATCAAAAAGTAAGGTGAAATTGTCATTTAAAACTCCCGAGTATTATGAAGGCAGGTAAATTATTATTTTTTTCCTAGGTTTGCCAAGCGTCTGTTTGTCACAAGGTTTAATTATCTCCAAGTTTAATTAGTTAATTATCTTTTGGTTCCTTCATCACGATAATGTATCATGTCATACTGCATTGATTCTTTGTGACTTTTTTCCAAAAACTTGACTCATATCGTTCCGCAACCACCGTATTTGCCCGATTTGACTCCGTGCGACTTCTGGCTATTCAGCAAAATTAAAAGACCAATACGGAGAAGCCGTTTTGACACGATCGAGGAGATATAAATCAAATCGAAGAAGGTCTTGAAGGCTATACCGGAAAAAGACTATTCCGACAGTTTCGAGGAGTGGAAAAAGCGTTTCTTTGAAGAGGATGAAATTGATTTTGATGAAACATTTTATAAACAAATTCACCTTACTTATATATATATATATATATATATATATATATATATATATATATATATATCATTATGTTAAATTTTGACCAAATTGTCTTGTATTTTAAAAACATGATTCTGAAAAGTGTTTTGATATTTTAAAAACGGAAAAAAGGTTGAATACCCGTTTAAGAAATCTGGATTATTTTACTATTCCAGCTCACGTACGTTGTAAGCACGTCGGCAATACTCTTCGACTGACACACTATGAATATTATCATGCTTTTTGAAGTTCATATGGAGAATGAAAAACGAAATCACGTTTCGATACTCTTCAATGTTGTTGGCTACCGATTTTGCTATAGAATTTTGCGGTTCTGAAAATTGTTCACATATTTACAATATCTATTTTTTTTATATACGTTTCAATTCAAAATATTTTTTTAATAAATAAAAAAAATTTTTACATATTTTAAATACGTGTTAAATTGTTTTTAATTTTATAATACATTTTTTTTCTTAGAAATTATGATTTTCAGTTTTGTTATTTTATATAGAAATTATTATCTGATATATGCTATGAATTTAAACGGAATAGTATATTTTTTATATATTGAAAATAATAATATTTTTTTTTCTATATGAAACTGTCAGAAATATAAAAGATAATATACTTTAAATATTTTTATTATTATTAAATATGCACATTTATTTTTGCTACCGATGCAACTTTTCGAATAACCCTCATACGCTTTTGAAGTGGCGTCGCGCCGAGCTAGGCGTCTGGTCCAGGGGTATCTCAACTGCCCATAAATCTGCTGGCTCTCTATGTGAATTTCTTTAAATCTGTCCATGGTGAAATATATGGGGGCCGAGCCCCGGGGTCCGGGGGCCGTGACCTCCCGGGAATAAATCACCCGTGCGGCCCCCGCGTTCGCCACCCCTGAAAAACCCGTCGGCCTGATAAATTTCACGCGGACGCCCGCGGGGAAAACTCCGATGATATTTGATAAGTAAAGGGCTGTCCAATCCGGAAATTTATTTCGATTCCTATATATGCATCGTCCAAAAATTTACTATATCAAACCCGTTTTTTTGCTGTCTTTTTGTATGCGTTTTTTTGTGCGATTTCTTTTTTGTGCGGCATATGAATCACAATACGAATCATTGAATTACAAATGTGTTGGCATAATTTTTTTATGGTATCAGTGTGTATGTATCATGCTCAATATTCTTATGAATATATTGCATCAGTCAATTTTAATACATAATGCGCCATCTAATAAATTCAATTACTTACCGCTGATCTTTTTTTATGCGGTTCCTCTCTACGGCATATTTTTTTCATATGTTGTTCTTATAAACTATTTACAAAGTTTTTGAATATTTTTTGTGCGATTTTTTTCCGGTCTCTATATGTATCTACCGCACAAAAACAGATTTGAGTGTATATGTTTTATTTATTTTTTAATTCAAATATATATATAAATCATCATCATTGCAGGTGTCATCATTTTCAACATTGCAATTATAATACTATAGATGATATTAAATATTTTAATGGTTTTTCGCACTTTAACATTATTCGCCCGTAAAGAACGTTTTCATCGGGTTACTTTTTAACCGTCGGGGTTAACTTTCCACCCCAGAAGTTACCGAGAGCGGATACGCCGTCGGCGCTCGGCACTCATAATTTATCCTCAACGAGACATTTTTATTGAGTTGTTTTAGAACTTAATAGCCCAGATTGTGGCCAAATTACGCACTCGCTAATTTACAACCGCCACATCGTGGAAATAGCCAGAAATTATCGCACAATTTCGAACGAAAGTGGAAAAATATACAAGCGTATCAGAGCAAAGGGATGAAAAGATTTTTTTTTCATTAAAAAAAATGTTTTTCTCTTTTGATTCAGACAAAAAAAAATATAAATTAATAAACGTATAATTTCATTATCAGTTCAACTTATTTCTTTTTTTGTTTAGTATGATTTTATCTATTCGTAGCAATTCAATAATGGCCGGAAAGACGACACGATTCTGAAGCTCACCAGCGTTTTGTCACAGTTGACAAATCGAGCCGGCGTACAGGAGTCGCACTCCGGGAGTCGAACCGTTACTCCCGCGTTACGTTCGTCCGCTTCCATTTCTCGCCCGTCGCGGGGTTATAAATTCACGTGCCGCGGTCTCGACGAGCTTACGTATGAAGATAAAGTTTTCCAAGACGTGTACATCGGTTTTTCCCGTTCTCGCATCCGGCGTCGGGCGCATTTTCCGGCCTTCTCTTCCGTTTTTCTCCGGTGCGGCGCGTGAAAAATGGCCGCGTGATTTATTGCCAGACGCGCACACCCCGAGGTTTCCAGAGCCGCACCGTTATTTATCTTCTTTAACGCAGTGACGTCCGTGGAAACGGCGAAAACAACTACTTGACCCGACGCCGGCGACAAACTCGCATTTTCGCTAATACTCTGGATACATCATTCAAAACGACGTGCATTAACAAAAATAAATAAATAAACTGTCCGCTTATTCGTTTCACTTTCATTTATATATATATATATATATATATATATATATATATATATATATATATATATATATATATACACATATATTAGAACGATTTATGACGCTCTAAACATGTAGCCAAAATCATCAGAAAAATTTATTGAAATACAAAAATTTTCTTAATTCGAATCCACAATCTGATAAAAATGACAAAGTTGATAAAATCACTTACCCACATTGAGCTGTTAAAAACGAACGAGTTGAAATCCGCATTATCGTATATAATATTGCTTTACAACACGTTGTAATAAAGTAAAATGTGGTAATCGTAGCAAATTTTTTAAAATATTTTTAAATTAAGCTAGAACTAGCGACTTTTGTTAATTTTAATATTTTATAAATTGTTTTAGTTCTATATATTTAATTTAAGCCTATGATTATGTTAATTAGAATCGTGTATGGGAAAATTTATAATAAGAAAAAACCTATTTATAAAATGTTTATCGTGAAAAATAATTTTAAATATCATATTATTTTTTTATATTTTATGATTTTAAACTTTTTAATATGATAAATCATATTTTTGTTATTTGTCTTAATTCATATATAAATTTGAATTTTGATGAAAAATCTTAATAATTTTTCATATAAATTTTATAGAAAAAAATTCAATTTTTATATATCATTTGACGTATCAAAAAAAAAAAAATATAATTAAATTTAATAAAATATGACAGTCGATTATAAAGACGTAAAATATACCATATATATTGTAATCATGGATATGCGGTTTTTTTTTCGGTGAAAAGTTATCCGAACCGGTTCGCAACCGGTTATCCGGGATCGAGTCTCGTCGTCGGGATTTATGCGGCTCCACGGTGTGATTTGGCCCCCGGAAGCGGCTCGCCGACCGCACACAACGACCCCTTCTTTTTCAGCTAATTTGTGAAGTAGAGTTTAAAAGCCGCACTAAAAGTCAGACCCTCGAAGATTAACATCGCCGTTAGCGCCGCGCTACAAATAAACGACGTATGCTATTGCGTTACGAATTTATATAATCGGGTTAAATCATCTGTGAAAAATTCGGAAAATTTGAAATATAGCTTCATTTATACATACCAAAAAATGTCTGGAAGCCTTCAAGATATAAAACTATCGGAGAATGTTAATATATATCTTGGACCGATAAAGTAGCAAATTGTTAAGATCTTGAAGAATGTTAGAAAAACACAAGAAATACAGAAAACGGTTATATTAAGAAAAATGCAATACCTCGGTCTCATCTTAGGAAATGATAAATACAGATTTTTTCCGATAATTTTGGAAGGAAAAATTAAAAAAAAATCAATAGAAGGACGTCAAAACCTATTAATTATCTATCGTCGTTGGTTCAAATGTCAAAAAAACTCTTTCAAAAGTTTCATTAGCCGTATAGATTACCAAACTTCTTGAGGAGATCGTGTCAAGAAGAAGAAGATATATATATATATATATATATATATATTGTCTTTAAAAATCTACAGTTATATAGCATATTGAAAAACTTAGTGGTCAACCAAATACTAGTAATATAAAATTATAGAATAGTAATATAACGTTTATCTAAATATAGTAAAAGTATATTAATAATGGAAAAAAAAAGAGAAATTCAAGTATATAAGTGATGTTCTGTATGTGATGTGTATATAGTTTGTATAAATATATGAATATATGACTAAAAACGATTGTACTCACAAAAAATGTGTAAATATTTCTTAAAAAAAAAATAATTAATAATTTTGGCATATATGTCTTTGTATACAGTTCAGTGTTTATTATAGCATAAATTTATTGCTCGTATATACATTTGTTTGTACAACGATTCGCATTTAAAATGACATAATTATAAACACATAATTATTTTTCCACTGACGTGCAGCTGTTGTCGCGTATTGAACAAACATCCAATGCAGAAATTATTGAATGCGTGTTACTTTTTTATTGCAAAATATTTAGATATGAAAATTATTAATTACCATTGTCCAAACAGAGTCATCTTGAATTTATTGCTGTTTGTTTGAAAAGCGCCGTCGTTACTATTGATACTATATGACATATTTTTATTTTTATGCGATGATGAAAGAGAAGAAAAATTGCGCAAATGTTTACGCATTTCAATAATTTCATAAATGAATTGCGAAAAATGACAGTAAATACGCACATGTATAAATACGTAAATTTATTGTATATAGCTAATAATAAAACAATTAATTATCAACGTATACACAGTCAATATTTTTTAAAATAAGTTCTATAGGAGTTTGAAAAATGTGAATTTTGAAATTTATATATCGAGACTGGCATTTTTATGTATTATGCATTTGTTTCCTTTGGGCTTTTGAGCCCGTTGTAGCATACATTATATTGTTATATCGCGGTATAAGTGAGCGACTCACGCAGAGCCGTGCGCGCGGAACTGCAAACAGCCCGGCCCACAATTAGCGTGCAAGATTGATGGGGCAATCTGCTCCCGCGAGCCTCCGCCTCAGGGCGAACAACCCCGCCGCCCTAATAGTTATTTATGCGAGAACCGGCACACGGAAAAAAAATAATACGAGAGCGTGGTGAAAAACAAAAAAAAAACACGAACGAAAGGAAAAACGCGAAGGAAAATGGAAAACGGCGCCCTATCGTATAGGAAAATTGCGATTTTTTTTTTAGGAAAACTTAAGAATGTTCAGTGTTAATAATAAAAAATATTTTTATATATTATGCATATATATATATATAACACTGTGATTAAAAAAAAGGTGAATTTGTTTATAAAATGTAAATTCTTTATTTATTCTTCAAAATCAATTTTATCCTCTTTAAAGTAATCCTCGTTGAATAAAATACACATTTGCCAACGCTTTTTCCAGTCCTCTAAATAGTCTTTTTCCGGTACAGCCTTCAAGACATTCTTCGATTCGGGTTTTATCTTCTTAATCGCGTCAAAACAGCGTCCCTGCATTGACATTTTAAGTTTGCTGAATAGCCGGGAGTCGCACGGAGCCAAATCGGGCGAATACGATGGTTGCGGAACGATATGTCGCAAAAGTCGCGAAGAACCAATTCAGTATGACACGGTGAATTATCGTGATGAAGGAACCAAGAGTTGTAAAAATACGTGTAACTCTGAAATCTTTCATATTCTAGTGTAGTATGATTTTTTGCCTTTTTTTGGTATTTTATATATTTTGACACAAACGTAGAAATTTTTGACCCTTTATTTGGCCTTTTGTTGTTTTATAAAGGTGATTTTTTTAGAAGTATATATAGTATTTCTACTATAAATTTAACTAAGTTTAAAATAAATATTTTCGACTTGTAATTTATCTAATTTCACACATTGATATTTATGCTTTTAACACATTTTTGTTTTATGCGACCACCATGAGTAACACTGAGTAAAAAGTATCCATTACAATTAAAAAGGTTTCCCATCACTGAACCAACTCATTAAATTAAGAAATATCATAATTTTTTTTTATAATTTAGTGTAAATATTGACATCCCTCAAATTAAAACTCCATTTTTTTTTATTATTTTCAAAATTCTTCTATTTATCCTATTCTAGCAATTTGTCACATACAGTTTGATAGATTTTTAGATCGATTCAAATCTGAAAAAAAATAAGTTACATTATAACAAAAATATATCGTACGTTTTTTTTTTATTTTACATAATTATTCATTCGAATTTCACAACAAATTTTTATGTACACATTTAAAAAAAAAGAAAACATGTTTTAAAATTCCACATGACACGCTTCATTCCGTATAATGACAGACTTGCGTAATTTTCAGCTGAATTATCGCGAAGCATTATCGTAATGATAACAACGCGTTGCACACGAATATAAAAACCGCATTGCAAGATCCGCGTTTCTGTTTTTTTTCTTCTTCTCTCATACACATTACATCATTTTTAATATATATTCAAAATAAATATTTTTCATCGGGAACATCTGTGTTTAACGTTTATTTTTTGGTTGTTGTCACAGTTGTTCTAATTGGATCAGGTCATACAGGAAAGACAGACGCAGTATTTTTTTTTTCTTTTCAATAATGCATTCTTGCGATATGAATATTCTCAATATTTTTCTAATTGTTATATATGAATAGATTTATGTGATATTTTTATATATTAAATGATTGTTAGATTCGAAAAGGCCTTAGGCCTTTTGTGAACATTTCTGACAGAAATTTGTCCACTGCTATGAGGATTCTATTTATTTTTTTAATGAAAATCTACTAATCATATTAATAATATGGTAAAAAAAAACAAAGACTTCCATTATACATTTATTTAACAGTAAATAGATATTTTTACAAAAATCGTTATAAAAATTATTTTTGGATAATAAATTTATACCAAAAAAAAAAAATATTTTAAAATTTTTTACATATGCCTTTTGTGTATTCAATTCTTTTCTATGTGAGATGAAAAAAAATAGTGAAAAACATCGACAAATTGATATCAAACAAGAGATATTTGAAAACCACATGGAACAACAATAGCGTCAAGTGTCGCTTTTGTTGGCCATACGTTTAAATACAAATGTAAAAAAAAAATAATAACAATAAACCGAAACATGGGAACTTGCAGATGTAATGTTATAATATTTCTTTTGCATTTTTTATAAGGGGGGGGGAATATATATTTTTTTTATTTTGAAAATTGACAATATTGAATATATAGGTTTTTATTATTTAAAGATTAAATTTATACGAAAAATATTGAATACAAATTAGGCGACATGATTTTTTTGTAAATCGAATAATCGATACTGCCAATAATAGCAGCAGCGTTATTAAAAATTGTATTTTATCATATTTACAAGTTGTAAATCAGACTTTTATATACGAGTCCAACTCTTGGATTCAATAGTTAGAAGCTGATGGACTCGCAGTGGAGAAAAGATGGTCGCTATAAAGAATAAGGTCGTTTTTGAAACTCAAAGGCAAACCTTTAACCTGAAATATTAACAATGGTTCATCCTCAATTGTATTAGAGTTGGTTTAGGTTGTTCAATATTCAAGTTCGTTGAGGGCATTGAAGGATTAAACTCTGACAAATATGACCAAAGATGGTTAAGGATTTTACCTATTTATTTGACATTATGAGTGCCCATTATCTCATATAAATATATAAATATATACACGAGTCACCACTGATATTATATTTAATATTATAAAATTCAATAAAAACGTGCACTCTTGTCGATCTACTAAACTAAAAGGACACGAATGACAGTAAACGATTTCGTTGTAATCCGATAGGTGCAGTCAGTATTTGGATCCGACTCACCGTTTTACGGGTCCAAAATTCAAAAGGGCTCAGCTGGCCCTTATTGTGACGTCGGCGCCATTATTTTGTCGTGTCGTCTTATTATTATTATTATTATTATTATTTGTCGACATAATGCCGCAAAAGCGTCCGGCGACGTGGCCTAATGCTCGAATCGACTCACGTTCGCGCCAAATATGCGACGCTTATTGTTTTCCGTTTATATTATGTTTTATTGTTGCGGCGACATCGTAAATTATAAATTTTTTTTTCATGACCGAAAAGTGCGCCGATTAAATCGACACGCGCCGCTGTGGCGTTAATCGTATGGAAGTGCGCATCGGTCGTACAGAGTTCTATTGTAGTGTTTTCAATTCGACGCAACGCCAAAATCAAGATTATTATGAGGTCTATATTTGAGTTTTTTTTTTTTACAAGTTGCAATTATAATAATTGCATATTGTATAATACAAAGTCTTTTTTAAAGTGTGAAATGTCAGCAGATAATTTGCAAATTCTTTCAAGTTGACATTTACTTAGAGGTCTAATTAGTACTCAATTTTAATTCAGAAATATTTCATATATTTTTGATAAATACACATGTATTGTTAATATAACATCAGTAAGATGACTAACCGTTCTCTTTTTGGAAAGATTGTCCTTCTTTTTGAATCGTATTCTCTTATAAAAAATGTCCTCCTTTTTAGTTATAATGGAATAAAATTTTCATATGTGATGAATGATGAAAGTTTTTAGATTAAAACCGTCAATCTCAATTTTGAAGACATTTTTTCTTTATAGACATTGCAATTAAAGAACTTTTGATCAATTTATTCGCGTTTTCTTCTCCAATAAACGATTTTCCATTGCGTCCTCCTATTCACTGTAAAAAATTTGGTCAATTTAACATCAAATCAGTATGATCAGTAAAATTTTCAGTTTTTATTTAGTAAATATTGAACATTATGATTATCGTATTAGATTTATCATACGTTCTTCATTTTTTATTACATGACGATGAGCATAGAGCTGATGACTCGATCATCAGCACATCGACTGAATATATTCGTGAATATATCGTTAAAGAAAAATAAGAATAATTCACCGAATTAGATTATATCGTGAAACGATCACGTTTATATATTATATACAAAATATATACAGGGTGAAATAGTAGTGATGACCGTTTGACGAAACCCGAGCGATGATTGATGGTATTATTGTCGTTATTTTAGGGTTTCGCACGATCGCCGCTTTTACGATGTTTACGCCCGTTTATTGACGTGCGATTCTTCAACTACTCCATATAATGAACCTAATCTGCTTTCGTGCTACACTTTTTTTTCCTTTCATTTTCACCCCGTTGTCCTCACGCCGTCGAAATATCGGGGTTAAACCCCGTGTCATTCCGCGGAGCGTCCCCCGGGGATGATTCGACGGTGACGAACAACTGCCGACCCTAATCTATTATTATCTTTTTATATACGATTTTCGACAAATAGAAGAGTCGAATAACGACACGTTACTATTGTTATCATGTATATTATTATATTCATACTATTAGATATTGAACTATATAAGTGATATAAATATTTGATTAAAACAATAAATATGAAGACGATATAAAAAAAAATTCGTTTTCATAGTCAAAATATTTAATCATTAATTACAACATTTGTAAACGAATTCCAATTTATTCGATAGGTATTCGGGACACAAATATTAAGCAACATTTCGGTGCATTGTTTTTTTTTTCTATATAGACAAACATGCTGGTTAAATTTATTGATACGACAATGAGTTGAAATATGGTGACCAAACGTTCTTCTTTGGGGAGGACAATTATATTTTTGTAAGTCATGTCCTTCTTCAAAAAGTGTCTTTTTATCATTATGTTCATTGTAAAAAGTTATAATAATTATTTTAAAAATAAAAATATACAATGAATACTAAGTACTCGTGGGATGTTTCATATAGAAAACGAATACATACACATACATATGAACGTGTATGTTCTGAAAGTTTTTTTCTCAATAATTGATAGATGTATCCGGGGTCGCCAAATATTGAAATATAGAAAAATGACCCCGCAAGGATTTGTCCTTTATAGCGTTTTCGTAATATCGGCAAAAAGCCTCCCTTATATATATTTTTTTTTTTCTTATGCGAAAACGACCGAATTTATCGAAAGAACACCCGGTTAAGATGAAAATGTAATACTACAAAAATACCAGGGCACTGGCACTGATATCGCAATCGGGTATCGTAAATTTTTTCACAAAATCGTCTTAAGGGAGTGCTGTGCCAAGGCAGACTTTTCATGTCGGATTCATACATAAATATACTTTTTTATTCCGTTCGTTTTAAATTTTATATTTTTCATATTTGCTCCATTTTTAATGTAAAGCACTTTCAAAAATCACACTTGTCTATGGATTATATCTATATTTTTTTTTTTTTGCACGTCGTTAAAGTGACAGACGCATATCGTTATATGACCTTGTGTTAACAACGATATATTGACACGGCGCAATTTTAAGTATATCGTGACAAAATCGATAAATCGATCCGGCATTTAAACGGTTAAATCGCTATATATATATATATAGTTGAGAAAGCGTTGCCGAACTGTTTTACACCGATTCAACACAACGGAAACAAATAAAAAATCCGATAATTCTCAAAGTTTTTTTTTTTCATTTTGCGTCGCACGAAACGGAATAAAATTATCGGTTTTCAACGTGTACTGCGGTAACAAAATGACAAAAAAAAATAGTGAATAATTTATTTTATTACGTGGTCGTGGTCATAATAAGCGTCTCTGACATGCGATTAGTGCTTTATACTCCAATTTATAAATTATGTTCATGTGTATGTTTTTTTGTGTATATATATATATATATATATATATGTGTGTGTGTGTGTGTGTGTGTGTGCGTCACGTCAAGTTTGCTTATCGTTCTAACGGCTGACATGTTAATTCAAACACGCGTGCGCCGCTTAATGTGTTAAAACAAACGTCATGACGATTAACGTTATCGGGTTTTAAGAATTTGGAGTCGAATAATTTTCACGCTCGACTCCAATAGATTTTTATAATTGAAATAATATAAAAATATTAATTTTCATAATTTAATATATTTTTAATATAATTATAACAATGAAAATAATTGTGGTAGAAAAACAAATTAATGTAAGAGACGGATAACATTTCGATTTAAATGGAAATATTTCAAGAATTTTTTAGAAAACTTTCCAAATTTGTATAGTTTTTTTTTCTTTTGAAATTGCATACATCTTGACTCCATAAATCAGGGGTATCCAAAGTGGCGAACGCAATCAGTCGTTTGTAAGACTATTTCACTTTTCGCTTTTTAAATCTTTGTTTCTAAAACTAGTTTAGGTTTTATTATATTTTTTTATCATTAGTATATTTGTCAAACGTAAAAAAGTTTGGACTCACCTTGTAATAAATCAAATTTTAAACGATATATCTATCAGAAATATATATAATTCGATTAATATGATTGGCGTTTGTTAACACGTTTGCTACGACGCGTCTCATATCTGAGCCTTTAATTTATTCTAATAGACCAAAGACTCATATTTGATACGATAACATGGACATAGTCATTATATAATTTCTCATCAAAATTTATAGGCCATGTCTATAAACAACATTTAAGAATTTTTGAGGCACTATTGGGAATAAACTTGAATGAAATCATTTGCTGAATCAGATTCAGGATTTTCTGTATCTGTATTGCCAATAAGATATATGAAAAATTTAGTAGTTAACATTGTGTTTTATTCAGAAAATTATGGTTAATAGAGAGCGTTCCATCACATTTATGCCTCAATCGAAAAAGCGTTCTCGAACACCATAATTTAATTCGTCGGCCATATTTATCCGTTTATATTATATACATATTTACGATAGATATATTATATTATATATATATATATATATATATATATATATATATATATATATGCGGGTTTATGTGTGGGTGTTGTGCGCACGTCACGCTGTCCTGTTGTTTGCGTTCCTGTGAAACATCCATTTGTTCGCGGTTTAATGACATGTTATTTGGAAAACATCGAACGTCGAAATGTGCGGTACGTCAAATCGGCACGTAATACGACTAAATTACACGTTGTATCAATAGATAATAACGGTGTGCCACGGCAGTAATTGGTCACTTAAACAATACGAAAACAATGGCTTTCAAAGTCATACTTAACCTCGCCCGGGTCGATTTGGTGGTGTTTTTATTTTTATTTCTATTCTATTATATATATATATATATATATATATATATATATATATATATATATATATATATATATATATATATATATATATACGATTTGTTTAATTTTGATAGAAAATTGTTTTTTATTATACAATGTAATGCAAATGTTTTTCAAAATATGTAATTGTTTTTTTAATAATTTTATATATATATTTGATCTTTATTTTATATATTCAAATAACGTTCGACTTTCTAATTAAGTCACATATTTGAAAAAAATTCATATCCGAAATAAAGGATTTCTAAAGTTAATTTTTTAATCCTTTTAATGATAAAACGATTTAAGTAGATCAGTATGCTTTAATATACTGTTTTTAAGAAAATTTTTGTATTGTGCCGAAAACTGTTTTTTTTTTACATTTAAAAATTTGTTTATTTAATTCATATATTCTATATAAAATCAAAAAAAAATGTTAAAATATAAAATCTTTATACATTTTTTTTGCATAATAATTTTAAGTTAGAAGTACGGAAATCACCAAAAACGATTAATGATTAATAATTTTTATATATTATTTTTTTCTGTTAGATTTTAAATACATAATTAAATAAAAAAAATGTTTTTTTAATAATTAAAGAAAAAGCTGTGAAACGTCTCGTGCGTAAGGAGTTAAAATATTGTATATATATATATATAGTTAAAAATTGTCAAAAAATCATTTTAGTCAATTTTTACAAATACAATATTCGAAAAGCGTATTTTTAAGGACTCGTTTCCTCTTACGATATGAATAATATAGGAGGGGCGGTTAGATCGATGGGATGATAGCGGGCGGTTGTCTGACGTTTCATGATAAAAATATATGGACGACGGTAGGTGGATTTTCATGGCAAAAGTTTGCGGATAGCCACACTTTGCACGGTGCCCATGTGGATTTATGTTTGCTTTTATCGGCTGTCAAGGAACAAACGTGACGCGCTTTATAATTTAAGTGGGTGCGTGGACGTTGTCAAATGGCTGCGACACTGGTGCGCTTTTTTTTTTTTTTGTTTTTTGTTTTTTACTCACACTGCCACCCTGTATATCAACATCAAACCCTTAGCGTTCTAGAGATCGCCGTTTCGACGATGAATAATAAAAAGTGCGAATATTTCGCCCCGCCTATGGGGGTTGATTTACGACGGCTCATTAGGGCGGATGATTGTATGAAACCATCCGGTGTCATACATCTGACCCATATTGTTATTCGTAGAATTTTAACATACATATGGCATAATATTTAAATTATCAAAAAAAAAAAATATATATATATATAACACTTTGATCAAAACGTGGGTTAATTTGTTTATAAAATGTGAATTCTTTATTTATTTTTCAAAATAAATTTCATCCCTTTCAAAGTAATCTCCGTGAGATAAAACGCACTTTTGCCAAAGCTCTTTCGAGTCCTCGAAACAGTCAGAATAGTCTTTTTCTGGTTAGAGCCTTCAAAACTTTATTCGATCGTGTTTTTATCTTCTCTATCATGTCAAAAACGGCGTCCACGCATCGGTCTTTTGAGTTTGATGAATAGCCAGAAGTCGCACGGAGCCAAATCGGGCGAATACGGTGATTGCGGAACGATATGAGTTGAGTTTTTGGCGAAAATGTCGCGATGAACCAATGCAGTATGACATGATGCATTATCGTGATGAAGGAACCAAGAGTTATAAAAATAAATGTAACTCGGTGATAATTAAATCTTTTGATAAGCAGACGCTTGGCAAATGTTATAGACATTTATATCAATTTAGGAAAAAAAATACAATTTACCTGCCTTCTTAATGACCGGGAGTTTTAAATGACAATTTCCCCATATTTTTTGATCACAGTAGTACGTTATATTGAACATCAATATGATTTTTTTTTGCTAATATTTTGATATTTTTTTTTAACATCGAATAATATAAATAAATAAAATTTTATAAATCTATTTATCGGATATATATTCACGACGAATACATTCGTTAAATCTGCCTGTCGGTTTTTGAATCTTTTATTTGAGAACGTTCTCTGGCGCAAATTGTGTTTACAGAACATTATGCAGCGACATTCGCATCAATATTGAGATTTGTCGATCAAGAATTTATCTTTTCATCCCTCTTTTTACGTTACATTTACAATATATATATATATATATCATCAAAAATATATAAAACGTACGAGAGAAATCTATAAAATAAGATTTTCTACATTTTTTTTTTAAAATGAAAAACACTTTTTTATATACAAATTTTATATTAATGTTTAATTTTTTGATATAATCGTTAATCAGTTTGATATACCTTCAATCTTTTAAATATAATCTATTGAGTAAAAAAAATCATGATAACAATATTTTGAGATCGACAATGAGTTTTAATATATAAATTTATAATTTCAATACTAATTAAAGAAAATTATATTAACGTAAAATAAACTGATTTAAATGATTATAGGAATAATTTAGAATGAAATATTGTAATAGATTTTTTATTTATAAACCTATTCTTAACTAGGTGTTAAGAATACATAATTGATTTTTTTTTTACAACAATAATATCATTATCGGCAAATTTTGTAAAACAATGAATCGCAATAATGACGACATGCGACGTCTTCATTTCGCGTGAACGTCTTAATAAACACCAAACACTTTCTAGGATATATATCGTGTGTTATTATTTATTTATTTTTTTATCACAATAATAACACATATTAAGTAGAGTCAAAGCCGAGAAAATATAGTCGGCGAGCCGATTTTTAAACGGTGTTCTCGATGAGTTATTTGTCTCTTTGTTCTGTATGAAATTATAGAGTGCGATCGGAAATGTTTGTTATTTTCAAATGATGCATTGTGAACAATTTTCGCTGACGCGATTTGTAATATTTTACACATTCTGAATTTCATCCATGTAATTATAAGATTCGTTTCTGAAATATATATAGCAATACGATATGCTGAACTAAAAGCTTTCAGTGAAAAATAATAAAATATTATCTAAAAAAAAAAAAACATAAAAAAGCAAATATGATTTTATTTTTTTCGCATATTAAACTTTTTAATATGATACAAAATGAAGAAAATAATATTTATGTACATTTGATAAAACACGTTATACACGTATTGAATATGTAATAAATAATATTTAAATTATTTAATAAATAAACCAAATATCTAACGATTAATAATTGTCGTTAAAACAAATTGTATAAGTATTTAAAATAATTTTAAACAATTATCTTGATTGATGCCCGCTGACTGACCGGCGTTTCTCAAACCTAACAATTTCGTGTCGTAGTGAATGCGACATTGGTCGCTTCTAAAAATGTGAATTACATATATATTATTAAAAATATACAAAGAATATCATCAACAAATATATTATTAAAAAATAATATTTCGCTAAATAATAGAAAGGTGACCAACTTTTTCATAATAAAAAAAAAGTGGACAAAATGGTAAATCGTTATTAAAGTGTGGAATTCAATGAAATAAACATTTCAAACAATTTTTAATATTATATAAACGTATATAAGACACTTTTTTTTATCAATTTGAAAAGT
The DNA here is from genome assembly GCA_024500535.1 of Leptonema lineaticorne. Classification (NCBI taxonomy): domain Eukaryota; kingdom Metazoa; phylum Arthropoda; class Insecta; order Trichoptera; family Hydropsychidae; genus Leptonema; species Leptonema lineaticorne. Next base: position 1,402,892 of record JANIJI010000014.1, read on the forward strand.
CTATGAATCGATCAAACATGAAAATTCATAAAAACGAGGACATTTTTAAAAAAGTGGACGTAATTTGAAAAAGGAGGACGGTTGATCACCATACATATATAGTCGACTCTTATTATTATCATCTGTTATTTACCTAACAAATAAGTGTCCATTGTCCTTATCAGAGGCCGTGCAATAGAATGTATCATTTTTAACACAAACCGATTGCAACCACGATTTAATTGATAATATGGAAGAATTCGAACATTTCAAAATTCTAAAATAGCATCGACACACACACGATTATTTAATAATCGATTATTGAAATCATAATATATATACATATATATATATATATATATATATATATATATATATATATATATATGTTATTCAAATCGAACTTACAAAACGTTACCGTTTGGTTTTTGTACGATTTCAAAATCGCCAATTTTCCATATTTCCTCACCGAAATCGTTGATCTGATATTGAGCTTCATGAGACATAATCACTGCTTCATTTAAATATTCATCGCCAATATTTGAATTGCTAATATTAAAATAGAATCTTTATATATATATATATATATATTTTTTTTTTTTTTTCAAGACGTTTTTAACTTTAACGTTACATATTAATAATTACCAATATAAGGTTTTTAAAGCGAAACTGTCGTTCAACGGCGTAAACCAGTCGAACGTCGTTTTAACGCCACCCGTATCCAACAAATACGGCACACCTTTAAATTCGGCCATAAATGAAATACCTTTTTTCCATATTTTTGCAAATCTACAATGCGAATTATAAATATTATAAAATTGAAGAAAAAAAAAATTCGAATTTATCTCTGATTAAAATCACCGCAATCCGTTCACGTGATACGTTTGAATTTCTACTTTTTTATCATATTTATAAATTTTACCGTGCGGATGATCAATAAATATCATATTTCCACATGCGGATATTGCAATTTTAATAGTATTCATCATATTTTTAATATGCAGTCCCCCGTTAGTTGTGATTTCCAGCCTGAAATCACATTGATAAATTTATATAAGATTAAATTTCAATAATAAAAAAATAAATTTTGTATTGTTTATGTTTTATATAATTTATACGAATGTACAATTAATGTGACCCGAGCATGTAAAAAAAAAAATACAAAATATACACTCACATATATCCCCTTATTAAAAGGCGAACCGTTCCATTAAACGGCGTTTGTAATCCGGGAACCTGTATATTTATAATAAATTTAATTAAACGCACATATTTATAACGAATTAAAATTGATTGCATAGAATTCGTCGGACGAAATTGAATGCAAAACTGACATCGTTTACCAAGAAAACAGGCGCCACAAAATATTCCATTGATCAACAAATAGATTAGTAAAAATGGAAAACAAATGTAACGTTTGATATTCATTTGTTTTTTTTTAAATATTCGAATAATATTATTAAACTGTTTTAAAAATTAATATTAAATATAATTTTAAAATTTAATAAAAAAAATATTAACATTGAGATCAATATATAATATAATATATTTTAAACTATGAATATATTGTTTTTAGATTAAAAATATTATAATTATTTTGAATATAAAATATTGAAAATGAAACTGATACGATATGATGATTATTTATAAGATTTCTCGGTGTTATTGTGATATTTAATGCGGCACACCCGATTTCAGGATATGCCCGAGAGATGGCGCTTCGGTGCGTCGCTTTAAACGTTTTTTTTTCACATTCGCCCCTCACCACTCGTTGCATGTGCGCGAAAACCGTAATAAAAACGTCGGTTACGTTCGATACGTTGCGTTACGGTATCGTAAAGTGGATGTAAAACGTTATTTACGTTACGCGAAAAGTAAAACGTCGAGCTGCAAAATGGCGCATAAAAGTGTTACCGCAATATGACAGAGATCGTATATTATTTTTACGAGTAACCGACGCCAAAGAAAACGAGGGCGGAATTAACCCCACGCCGAACGTATTGAAGGGAGGGTTAGACGATGGTCGGTATAAAGGCGTGTTTCTGATGTATACGACGTAACATGGATAATAATTCACGATCGAGTTCGATATTGACTATTAGCGACGATAAAACAAAATGTGGACCGCATTCGATTAATTTCATTCGGGGATGAGGGATGAATTTGAAAAATAAATTGTGTTATTATTATTATTATGATATATTGTAATCGTTCAGAGGGTTGCGTGATTTGTAGGCGTAATGAATTTTTATCTCACTTTCAGTTCGTATCATTTATACAAATTATATTATCAATCAAATTGTAATGTAATTGAGGAAAAATCCTGATAGAGATCGTTCAAACTTTTGAAGATATTAGTTGATAATTTTGATGATTTTTATTGCATATTTATATTGCTAAGAATTTATAGAATAGTCATAGAAAAGGATTCTATTGTCATTTTGACAGTAATTCTTTTCTATAGGAATTAGTAGAAGAATTCTAAACATTATCTTTCAACTGTTGATTTTTATAAAATAAAGGTCAATACAATATTAGCAAGAATATTACATTTCATATTACACTACATTGATGATATTAATATATATATCAGGGGTTTCCAAAATTTTCACCGCCAAATTACAGATAGCAAGCTATCAATCTTAAAACTTAACTTGCAACTTGCAAACACTGCTTTCTAAAAAAAATAAAATTGATAACAGCCATACGATCGACTAGTAGACTGCGGTCGCTACATTGGATACCCCTGTTACACATTTTTATTAGTTAATATCCCAGTTTAATTGTAAAAAAAGACACATCAATCATTATAAAATTGTTTAAATAGTGATTGAATAGAAAAATATTTATTATATTATATTGATATTTTATTAAATTACACACATACATATAATATGAAAATATTTTCGTGATAAAGTGATATTGGACACAACGTTTCAGAAACAGCTTATGAAAGTGCAGTGCTCAAATGAAAGTTTCACGCTGAAGCGCGCTTATAAATGTAAACTGAAACGAAATAAAATTCAAATGCTGAAAACGAAGACGTTAAATTTAAAGTGCAGCTGAAGAACGTTTCATGTTTCCACCTTCGCGTATCCTAGATGAAAATTTAAAGTAGGCGACAACGCTTATAATATATTACATAATTTTAATATCATTCTATTTACATTTGTAATACATATTATATATTTATTAAAATTAATCAATTTTGAATCATTGAATCAAAATAGTAATATATATATATATATATATATATATATATATATATATATATATATATTTTTTATTTTTTTTCATATAGTTTTGTTATTTACGTCCGATCGTTTTAAATTAATAGCCGTTTTAAGCCTCAAGAGGCATTTTGCTTTATTATTCAATGGATTTTTGTTTATTTTTTTTTTGAGAAAATTAGATCTTTAGCTTCTATACAATTCCCCGACGGTGAGTTGAGTGGTTTTTCACGAAAAACAAAATAAAAATAAATAAAATAAAAATGTAAATAAATAAATAAATATATAAACAGATGACAGGCCACCTTTTGCCACCCGCTCGTTCCCTTTCTATTTTACGTTTTTAAATTCGTTTTACGACGATGCACGATGGGAATAAGGAGTCCATTTAGCGTTTATTGGCGCCAAAGATGTAACCGGATACGCCACTTTGTCATTTTTACGAGACCGGATAGCGTTATAAAAGGGGATGAAAAACGTCCCCCTTCCGCCCGCGCACCTCCCCCCTGTATCTCTAAAGTATGTAATAATTTATATATTTATTATTTTTATTAAGATGTACGACATGTCGAAGGCGATTCTTTATTACAAAATCGAAGCAACTAGTGACGTCGTTTTCGCGATACAAATTTCGTGATATATTATATATAATATAAATATGTAAACCGATGTCGAAGTTATGCAATGCTTGAATATATAAATTGTAATTTAAAATATGTGTTTAATATTTTAAGGAAAAAGATAACGTTCTAGGTTTATGATTCTTTTAACATGTTAAAATGTGCCTTAAACATTTTGTTTCTTATGCATATCATACTGCATTGCTTCTTCGCGACATTTTTGTTAAAAAGTGGATTCATATCGTTTCACAACTGCCGTATTCGCTCGATTTGTCTCCGTGCGACTTCTGGCTATTCAGCAAACGCTATTTTGACACAATTGAAGTGATAAAAAACCGAATCAAAGAAGATCTTAAAGGCTATATCGGAAAAAGATTATTCCGATTGTTTCGAGGACCGGAAAAAGTGTTGGCACAAATGCGTATTATCGGACGGGGATGAAATTGATTTGAAAAAATAAAAAAGAATTTACATTTATAAACATTTACTTATCTTAGTAGATTTTAAAAAAATGTCTAATTTTCGCTGATCTAAATTTTGCTGATTGCTTCTTCAGGATATATAAATTAATCTCGATCAATCGTTATTAATTTTTTGAATAAAAATGAGATGAAAAATAAGAGTAATAAGAAAAATTAAAATTATCGTTCGTTTTAAGAGATGCATTTCATACAATTTTTGAATTAAAATTTTTTTAAAAATAAAAATAACGAAAAAAAAACTTGACACTGATTCCAATAAGGTTTCAACATTCACGTTTCGTAATATATTATATATTCAATTCTATTAGCGTTTCTTAATTTTGAGACGGATCAAATTTTTCGTCTTCAATATTCGTCGTTGTGTTTTTTTTTCAATTTAAATATCGCAGTGTCATCTCGATTTTGTTTAAAAAATAATAATTATAATCTAATTGAATCATAAATAAGAACGTTACATTTTCGTATATAAAAAACTTTACACAACATTTTATTATAATTTTTACATAAATCATTTTCATAATTATTTTCATTTTTCATTATATAAGTATATATATATATATATATATATATATATATATATATATATATATATATATATATATATATATATATATCGTGAAAATTTTGACGTTCTATTGAAATGACGCCTTTGAACAACCCTTCGCGCGCGGGGGACACTCGACAATTTTGCGGAAATTGGATTTTTATTTATTTCGTTTTATTATTATTATTTTTATTTTTTTTTTCGCCACCGTCGACCGACCCCTCTTGTCATTTTTGACCCGTTCACCGCCACTAGAGACGCTTGAAATGTCGGTTCGCAAATTGTACGCCACTTCAGAAAAGGTCGCGTGCGTCTGATGGAAAATATGATTAATTGAAATATATATAACACTGTGAACAAAAAGTATGGTGAATTTGTTTATAAAATGTAATATTTTTATTTATTCTTCCAAACCAATTTCATCCCCGTCAGATAAAACGCACTTTTGCCAACGCTTTTTCCCAGTCCTCGAAACAGTCGGAATAGTCTTTTTTCCGGTATAGCCTTCAAATTTTTATTCGATTCGATTTTTATCTATTCAATCGTGTCAAAATGGCGTCTCCGTATTGGCCTTTTGAGTTTGCTGAATACCCAGAAGTCGCACGGAGCCAAATAGGGCGAATACGGTGGTTGCGGAACGATATGAGTCGAGTTTTTGACAAAAAAGTCGCGAAGAATCAATTCAGTATGACATGGTGCATTATCGTGATGAAGGAAAAAAAGAGTTGTGTAACTCGGTGATAATTAAATCTTTTGACAGACAGACGCTTGCCAAATATTATAGATAGTCCTACCAACCTAGTTAAAAATATTATTTACCTGCTTTGCTAGTGCCCGGGAGTTTTAATTGACATTTTCATCTCACTCTTTAATCACAGAATATATGAAAAAATGACATTTTTTTCTTTTTTGAAAAATCCAACTCTGAACAAAAATGTAACACGCGGACATTATCTAAAAAAAAAAGGTTATTACACGTGATATACGATGATAATGATAAACTGAACACGCTAGAAATGCATTAACTTTTCTAGGGCGCAGAGTGGACTTTTTTTCAAACATTTTGCGCCCTCTCATTTTTTTTTTCGTTTCATAGCCGGACAGTAAATTTTCACATTCCCACTGCAGTCTGTCTTTTTTTTTTTTACCACAACGTGCAAAAAGAGTGTGTTACAGTAAAAGTCACGAATGAAAATAAAATTCGTCTCTCGACACAAATTAGTCACGCGTTCATAATGAAATGTTAACGTCGCAAGGGTTGAGTTAATTACCGCGATGAAACCGGGCGAAGAAGAGTCGTCGTTGGCTGTCAGGCTTTTTCCTGCGGGATTCACGGCTTTTTCTAGCTTAACTAGATGCTAAAATATATATATATATATATATATATATATATATATATATATACATATATAAAGGGAGGTACGATTAAAAAACACGCGGTAAAAAAGCCAAATAACGGGGATAAAGGGTTGTTTTAGCGCGACGTGGGTCGACTTGTTGACGTTTGCGATTTTTGCTCAAAGGGCAATCGGGTTCGGGATTCTAGTATTTTCGGTCGATTTTTTTTTTTTTTTTGTAATATTTTATAATAAAAATATTTATACATATATTTTACATATAACAAGTTCGATTTTTAATAAAAAAATTTTACTTATAAATTAATATATGAAGGATGAAATTAAAAAAAAAGTCTATTCAAAATATTCATATAGCTCTTCATAATATTTTAAAATTGATTATACATCTAAATATTTTTTAGTATATTGAAGAATACTGAAATCGTTTAATATATTATAATTTCAAACTTTTAATTGAGATATTTTATAAGTCATAAAATATTCAAAATCATGCGATAATAATTAACCCTTTATTTTATTATATAATATTTAATATTTGAATGATATATTGGTTCAATTCATTTACCTATATTGAATTTCTTCAAAATTTAACTGTTCAAATCTGCATAGTTTTCGTATATTATATTATAAAAATATATAAAATTTGTTCAATATAAAATAAAATAATACGTTTGAATATTGGTCATATATATGACAATTTAACATGATAAATCTTGAAAAAGAGTTGATGACTCATATAGTACTGTTTTGAAACTGAACTATTTATTTTTAAAATATTAATTTTCAGTCGATTTATAATTGAGAAGCATTGTTTTAATATAATATTATTTAAAAAGATTTTTTTTTATATTAAATATATTTCTTAAAGCGATTTTCGTCAGCTGGTTAAAAATAAAAAATTACCTTCTTTTATAGTTTACTGGACTACATTGGTTATATATATATATATATATATATATATATATATATATATATATATATATATATATATATATATATATAACGAAATTTGAGGCGAGACAAAATGTCGCATTATGACATGAAAAAAAAGTTATTATACACTTTCGCAGCAAGTTTCACACGGTCTTGAATAAAACGCGACAATTTGTCGCCTTAATGTCGCGTGATGAATCTCAGACTGGCGCGAAATGAACACAAATAGTCCAAAAAAAAAAACAGAGAAACCCAAAGCGTATTATATTCTGCGAATCGACCCTCAAACCCCTTCGGTGGCTGAGCCAAAATAAAAAAAAATAATATAGGAAAAAAAAATGAAAAAGAGCGAATTCATGCAAATTAATTTAGGGGCTCATTTGTTCCTTTTGATGGCGAAATCAAAAAAAAAGGACTCCATCTTAATAGCTTAATTTTTCATTTTTTTTTCAACTCTCTAGCCTCAGGCTATAGAACGACGAACGAAGCTGTGGTGGTTGAGAATCGGTCTAGGGGAAGTTGTGCCCGCGTGCAGATGAAAAATTACGAGATATTAATTTGTTTGAGGGGTTGAATGCGAAAGGGGGGGGGGCCGTTTTGGGAAGCTTTTGATCAAAGCTCGACGAAAATACAGCCCGTTTGACGCGGTTAATTTAACGCGAAGGGAGGGCGTTTTAAAATTTGTGCATTTGACGAATTCCTGCATCCCACTCGTACCACTCATATTCACCTGATTTATTTAAAAAAATATATATTTTTGTCATACAATACATTTAAAAATATTCTATGAGAAAAATGCTAGTCTTTTCACGTTTTTTTATATGTTTTTTCAGTTTCATTGGTTCAAATTTGGCATCGTTTGTGTCTAATTCATAAAATTGAGATAAAACCTCTGAAAATGTGGAAAGAGGTGCGAAAATCAGCAAACTGACATCCGCCAAGTTGAAGCGCAACGTCAAAGCAGTCGGACGCGAGATAAGGGTTGGTTGGTCGATCGGAAATTAAGGCGATCAATCTTTGGCTTGTCATCGGGGGGTGGGGGGGTGGGGATGAAACAGGAGGCAAAAGTGGTTTGCGGCTTGTCGGTGGAGGTAGCCTCTCACTTTTGTACACAGATAGATAAGTTTGGACATGAATTATGGGGACATCGGCCCCACTCGAAATGGATCGGCGGACATGCAAAAGGTTATCCCATTTATATTTTAACGCTTAATCGTTTCACGCGCGTCAATCAAGACGAAAGGCGACGAAACTCTGCGACAAAAATTAAACTGACTATCTAGTAATATCGTTGATCAAAAAGTGGGTGGAAATTAAGATTTTTTTTTTTTTTTTTTGGTTAATAATTATTATATTTGTGATGAAATTATTTGAGATTTTATATTGCCTCATCTTTCTATAAATATTTTTTCTCGTTGAAACGAATTCGAATATGCTAAATATGTCGCAATATTTGTGTGAATTAGCAGAATAAATCATGTATCGAAGAGTACACAATTATATAAAATTATTAATATGAATGTGAACAGCAAAAAAAAAACAAATTTCGTGTAAATTTTGATGGCTCCACTTCTATATCACTTCTCGATTCAAACATTTATTCCGTTTCGTGCGGTTTAATAGATTTTTTTTCCTATACATAATTCTGAATTTGACGGCCGCAAAATGAAGACAAAACAAAAATAATTACAATGATTTACGGAACGGCTGCATGGAAAGGGTTAGATTGTAAAATGAAAAAATAAAAATTTCGTTTCGACGTGCATTATTATTATCTTATAATGGCTTGGCAATTTGACGTTCACAACCGTCAATTTGTCGACGTGGAAGGTCAGTCAAAAAAAAAAAAGCTTGCGGTCATTTTCTTTCTCTTGGGACGATATAATGGACCTCGCTAACGACTTTGATCGGTCCGCAGGCCGTGAGATGAGATCCCCTGGTTCGCTTCCGTGCTACCGATTAGATTCGCCCGTTTCAATATATATATATATATATTAATTTTTTATTTTTACATAATATGAAATATTATTCTATTATATATTATCGTAATTCTTATTTTAAAATTTAATTTTTAGAATGTAAAAAATAGTTTATACATCGAAAAATTCACATGAATATAGAAAATATTAATACTGTTGATTACAAAATTATATAGATCTGATTTAATATTATATATATATATATATATATATATATATATATATATACGAAATGTTTTTTTTTACATATTTTTATATAAGTTTCGTTTGTCTGTTTGTCTGAGTGGAATATTGTAATCTATTTTTCCAGTACTTTTCGATGTCAGATTGAGCTGAAACTTTGCATACTTGTTCACTCTCAATGACAATGCAAGAATTAATTAACAGATTTACAAAAATAATTGATTAATTATTGGTAATTAATTATATCAATTTTGTGATATAATTGCCACAATGCGTATGACGATACATAAATACAATGATACATTTATCGATAAATTTACATGATAATATTATACAATGATGCGATTATTATTATTGGTAAAAAATACAGTAAATATGATTTAAAAAAGTGTTTTTTTTTAGAAAAAAAATTGTGCGATTTAAAAAAAATCGATTACACACACACACACACCTTTTATTACGTTTCGAAACTGAAAAAAAAGTCGGATATTGTATGTAACACGATGATTTTCATGTTGGAAAATCTTTTTTTTTTGTTCTTTCCAGTACGAGGAGAAAAAAAAGGTGAACGTATAAAAACCGACGAAGGAATCAAAAGGGCGGAAACTGGGCGGTCTGGCACAGCTTAGCTCGGCTTAACACACTTATAGTACACCTCAAACGAACGATTTCTTGTCCGTAATTTTGTGGGCTGCAAAGCTGCGATTTCACCAAAACTGCCCCCCGGGGAAATGCCGACCGTTTCTTGTTTGCCCCCTTAGTTTTTTTTCTTTTTTTTTCTCTCTCTCCTTTTTCTCACTTATTATTTTCGTTCGCTTTCTTAGTTTTGTCGTCCGCTGCCCCCCCCCCCCCCGATAGTGACCGTTTTAAAATATAAACGTAAATAATAATATTTTTTTAAATATTAAAATAATTTATTTATGAACAATAATATAATATTAAATGAAATATATAAAGTATATACTGAAAATATATTTTTTTAATAATATATTTTTTTTATAAATCAGTTTGACGAGTCAATATAATATATAAATAATTAATATAGAACATAATATTAAACTATTGTTATATTTATTATCATAGAAATACAGTAATATGAATTTTGGTTATCAACATTATTTAAACCAATTTAATACTAGTTAAAGTTGAAAGCAATGTATTTATATAAATAATATTTATATTTATTTTTAATTACAATTATAGTTTCAGGCAAAAATGATTTTATAAATAGTTTTTTTTAAGTAAGTTTTCAACAATTCTATCATAAGCTAAACAAGATTAAATAGATAGAACTATCACAATTTGTAATCAAAACATCAGTAACTAAAATTTGTTAATATTGTTAATATATAATAATAGTGATCAAAAAATAAGATGAATTTGTTTATAAAATGTAAATTTTTTATTTGTTCCATCAAATCAATTTCACCTTTGTCAACACTTTTTCCAGTCAGAATAAATAGTCTTTTTCCTGTAAAGCCTTCAAGATATTTTTCGATTCAGTTTTATCTCCTCAATCGTGTCAAAATGGCATCTTTGCATTGACATTTTAAGTTTGCTGAATAGCCAAAAGTTGGACGGAGCTAAATCAGGCGAATACAGTGGTTGCGGAACGATATGAATTGAGTCTTTAGCAAAAAATTAGCGAAGAACCAATGCAGTATGACACGATGCATTATCATGATAAAGAAAAAAAAAGAGTTGTGTAACTCAGAGATAATTAAACTTTTTGACAAATGTTATAGACAGTCCTACCAATCTAGGAAAAAAATAAAATTTATCTGCCTTCCTAATGCCCAGGAATTTTAAATGACAATTTCGCCTTACTTTTTGATCCTAGTAGTATATATAATATATTTATATGACTTTTTTTGTAATTTAGATTAAAATATTTTTTTTAGAAAAAAAAATATCGTTCAATTAAAAAGTACTAAAATCAAAGAAAAAAAAATCCAAAAAATAACGTCAACCCAATGATTTCAGTTCACATACGTTCACATCCGATATAAATCTGTATAGAAAACCACGAAGAATGGTCCCGCAGTCGAGAGGTCCCAGTTCAATTTTGAAAAGTGTGTTTCTCCAATGGCACCATTGCGACATCTTCATTATGGGGGCAGACCATGTATAGGCATCTCGGGGTCCCCGAAGACCTTCGGCAATAAAGCCATTTGCCCGCAACGACCCGCTTATCGCCTTTGTTCGACACATCGGACCAATACCATCGTCTGAAGCTTTCCCACTTTGTACTTTTTTCCTTATTTTTTTTTATATTCTTGTTGGCTTCTGTCGAATACAACAAATAGGATATATATATATATATATATATATATATATATATATATATACACTTTCAACTTTTGATTTTTCCAGTTTTTCTTCTATCTGTCCGTTAAACGATCGCGATTTAACTTCATCTCTTTCCGTTTAAATGGACGGTGAATCGATCGAATTGCATTATCACAGTGACGCAGCTAGGGTTGTTATAATTGAGTTATCTACGTTTGATATTACATTTAAAATTCAATCAGATTATTCCTTTAATGTTGTACATAATTCCAATAATAAATGTATGCGATATTTTTTTTAATATATTAAGCCGAATAAAAATGAAATTAAAATTGATTTTCAAGAACATATAATAAAATTTCTAATTAGATTTAAAAAAAATATATTTTTTTTTACAATTTAATTTTAAATCAGTATAAACCGGGGATAGCCAAACTGCGGCTTTTTTGATGGATTATTTGTGGCTCTCGATAAATGTACCCGAGTTTCTATTTTATTTTTAATTTACTTTTATTTATATGTTTGCAATATATATATATAATTTTTGTAAAAAAATACTACCTTTTCAATATGTATTTAATTGCGGCTCGCGAAAAATATCAAATTTTAAAAATGGCTCGGACCATCAAAGAACTTGGCCACTCCTGATATATACAGTAGATTTTGAAGATAAGTTTTTTGTAATTAAAATAAAAGTCTATACATTTTTAATTTTATATAAAAATAAAAATAATTATATTTAAATATGTACTTGTTTTTATTATATTATATAAAAATTGAACATTGATAATATTTCATCTATAATATTTTATTGCAATTTAAGTTCTTTGAATTTTCAAAGCGACAAATATATTATATTTTACATTGAAACTGTAAAATTTCAAAATGGCATTGCGATTTTTCCGGATTTTCCTTATGCTACTTTCACGAACACGCGAGAAAAAAAAACGATTTTTCGCGCGGATTTTCTCGATTTTTTTTTCTTTTCTTTTTTTTTGGCGCCGGCATTTTTCGTTATCCTTTGCGAATCTCGCGACACACGTCCCGGAAATCCTGTCTTATCCTTGATCTGGCAATAAGACCATTAGACCGGATTCGGGATCGGATCGTAAATACGATCGGATCGCAGATGACCGGTTAGCCGAAAGGCGATTTTCGCCAAACGCGTTTTCCTCGAGGATTATCTCTCTCTCTCTCTTTTTTTTTTTATTCCACGAGTTTTTCCCGCAGGACAATCTACAAACATGGCGTAATTACGGAAAAGCGCATTCACGGACGCCATGACACCGTTCGCGCTGTCATGGCGACCAAATTATACAATTTAAAAAAAAAATCTATTTAACAATTAATCTTAATCAATTATAATTAAATAAATAATTATATAAAAATATTTAAATAATCCGCACCATTCAAAGATTTAACATTACTAACATATTATATATTATAAACCTATTGTATTTTTTTTTTGTTTATAATAAACATTTTAATATGTGAAGATGAATAATAAATAAACTTTATATGTTGTGTAAAATGTGTGATTAAAGATCGTTAATTTTTATGTTCATTCCATACGTGACTATTTACAGTGGTATTAGGAATTATTATAATGACTGTTATGTGCGTCGTATCAGTTTTGATATGACATATATTAATAACGAAATTCACATTGTGTTTCGAAATTACTACAATTTTAAAACAATAATAAATGTGTTATGAAGCAATTACTAAAAGAAAATTACCAAGTGAAAGAAAACTAATAAAAATAACAATACTATTGATCAATTGACATTTGATCTTTTTGTTAAGTTTATCAGTATTGATTTTTTTTGGAAAATATAATTTTTTTCTAGGATTCTATCGAAAAAAATTATAATATTTTCATAATAAAATTTTCAATAATATATATATATCTTCATTATTTTTTTTCCTCAATATAGTCGGACTTCTAAGAAAATTCTCGTTTTTATTGGTGTCCCGTCGTTTCGACCAATAGAGCGTATTTAATCGTAAAAATGCGACCCCATTTAGGCAAATGTTAACATACAGACATAACTATATTCCTTGTGTGTGATTCGCGTTTAACCCATTTACGCCGTTAAGGGGTCTTTATGGTCGTTTTATATTTATAATAATTTATTTTATTTAACTCGTTTTCAATTTGTATCAATTAAGAATACACTTTTGCCAAAGCTTTTTCCAATCCTCGAAACAGTCGGAATAGTTTTTTTTCGATATAGCCTTCGAGACTTTATTCGATTCGATTTTTATCTTCTCAATCGTGTTAAAACGGCGTCCCCGCATTAGTCTTTTGAATTTGCTGAAGTCGCACGGACCCAAATCGGGCAAATATGGTGGTTGCGGAACGATATGATTCGAGTTTTTAGCAAAAACCAATGTAGTATGACATGGTGCATTTATTTCATGCAACTCGGAGATAATTAAATTTTTTGACAAAACATTTGGAAAATGTTATAGACAGTCCTATCAACCTAGGATTTTTTACATTTTACTTGCCACCTGAGTTTTAAATGACAATTTCACCTTACTTTTTGATTATAGTAGTATAACTTTTTTTATAAACTATTATTATAACATTTGATGTAATAATAGAAGTCATTATCGTTTATGGTGAACTTAAAGAGATTAAAACTTTTTTTTAAATATATATATATATATATATAAGTACGAAAAAAGGACCAACAATCAAATTAAAGTCGTTCAGGAGTTTCAGTATCAGATTTTAAATCGTGATAGAGAAGCAAAGCCGGATGTCTATCGTCCAATCGCCCACCCTTCTTCTAGTTCTGGTAGAGTTAGTGTTATTGCAAACCAATCCACTGGTGGATCGCTTCTAATGTCACCGATGTTATATAAATCCTCATTAGATTTTACGGCCAAAGGGTCCAGGATACACGCGAAGGAAATAAAATTTGTGTAAAGGTTTGAACCCGTTTCATTGCTTGCGGATAGACCTTTCTGTAGTGCACTTTTACGTGTTTGCTCTTCCCCCATATTCCTTAAACGTTTTTAACCGTCGTAAGACGGGGTGAAATATCGTCTGCCATCACAATGCGATTGGGGTGCAATACGATAAATCTCAATCTTTATTTCATCAAGATTTTCTTTATTAATAATAACAAAATCAATCAATTAACTAATATATCATTTTATTAATTTATTTACGTGATTTGATAAATGTAAAAAATTAATTGTTTTAATAAGATATAATATATACAAGAGTTAGCCACATGCGGCTCCTTGAAGGATTATTTTTGTGGCTCTCGATAAATAATTAGCAATACACGAATTTTGTACATTTATATGTTTTTAATAAATATAAAATAATAATAATATGTATTTAATTGTAGCTCGCGAAAAATTTCAAATTTTGAAAAATGGCTCGGACTATCAAGAAGCTTGACAACCCCTGATATATACAATATAAACAACGTTTTTGTTTAACGATTTAAATGATTTCTTTATGTGAATTAATTATTTTTTGTTAGTTACTATAAAATAAAACAAATGAATATCGTATTTGATTTTAAAAAGAAAACCAATTATTATTATTAAGGCATTTTCAATTTTTATTTGTGTTTATTTATATATGTATATTTTAATAATAATTATGTACAATGTTATTCAGGACAATAACAATTTCGCAAAATTTCAAATGCACAGATGTGGTGTACACACTAAACGCTCGACATTTACACATCAAGTTACACCGGGGTAATAAAACGTTACGCGCGCACAAACTACACACACACACACACACACACACACACACACGCGCTTGTCTTTAAATGTATATCTTAGACGAGATGCATGCACATTGTAATTCAGTATGAATAGAGTGCGGCGAACGAAATTATTCTCGGTGTCGCGTCGGCGAATGAATTTAAATGACGTCGGGGTCTGCGGTGCCCGCGTTCGGTGAGTTCAGCGTTAAAACGCTTTGTCACACATAAACATGTCGGAAAACGGGTCCGCCGCTTCGGTTAATTGATTGCGCTGTCGAACTACGGTTCGATCGACGTTTTAATGCGAAAACTTGTCTTCGTTCGAATGTGGACACTCGTATTTATAGAGCTTTCATACAACTGTATAATATAAGTAAAGTGTTCGTTTTTTAAATGGCGGAAAAAGCTCCCATTTTCCGCCACTCGCTCGAGCGTCGACCGGGATAAACTTTAAAGTTGATCGATTCACACGTCTAAATCAAATTTATTACATATCTTGAAGTGTGAATAATACAAGAATAAAAATAATATATATATTTTATTGATATCATAATACATAATAATGCGCATTTCTCACGGTTTACTAATAGTTTATCGTCGATAGAAAAAAATAAATAAATAAATGACGTCATTACTATTAAATTTTCGACTATTTCGATTCACGCACGCAACATTGCGATACATAAAAATTTATTCGCAGTGCGAATCGATTTTTATAGCCAACGTTACATTGTAATAAATGCACATAATTTGGACCACCCTGCCACAATTGACACTTATAAAGGTACGTGTGCTTAATGACATTAACACTACGTTTTATTGCGACGCCAAGTCATGAATAATATATAATGTCGAAGATCACCATCCATGGTTTTATATGATGGATGGTAACGATGCCACTTCCTCGACTAAATCATTCAATATATATATATATATATATATATATATATATATATATATATATATATATATATATATTTGGTTGTCGAAAAACTAAATGGCCGGGCGTTAAGGTGTTAAAACTGTTCTTGTCTGCGATGGACACTCGCTTAAGACGGTCACTAAATAAGATTTGCGAGTTGCGAAATAAAATATTCTTCTCGTTGTCGACGTTATCGTTCTACCAATCTTCATTGTTTAGGGTTGTCCAGATCGATTTATTAAACCCTTTCATTATTATTACTATTATACATATATTTTTTTTACAAAAAAAAATATATATTTATATATATGAAATTATTCTAATACCTCTGTAATTGTTTGCAAGTGAAATTAAAATATTTGCAAAATTTATTTCATATTTTATATGATAAATGTACATTGAATTATAATCACATTTGACATTTAGATATTATATAATATAAAACATCTGTCTATTTTTTAATAATTAAAATTGTTTTTTTTATATATAAAACGAAATTCTATATGTTAGAATCAAATACTATAATTCTAGTTTATATGATGTAATCCAGGTATGTCAAACACGAGGTCCGTCAATACGAAAATATTGTACTGTTTTTGATAACATATATAAAATTAATATTTAAAAGTAAATTCCATTTTTATTAGATATGTATTTTTGTTTAATGAAGTTGTAGTGTGCATTTTAAATTAATTATATGTTATTTTTCGATTATCAAGCTTATAATTTTTGTAGTTAACTTTCTTTTTTATTTTCCATATAAAAAAAAACTAATAAATACAATATAATCATTTTAATAATATTTTTTTTATTAATTTTTTGAACAGTGCCGCTTTACAATTTAAAGTACACAAAAGCTGAAACAAATCTAACGTTGATTAATTTCAACTATAATAGACAAGATCTTCAATCGTCGTAATTGTGAGCAAAACTGAATCTGAAAATGGTCACCGATTAAAAAATATATTTCACATTTACGACGTTAAAAATTGAATAACGCACGATAGCATTCGGAATTTTTCCGTTCGTCCCCCTTCTCGTCCGCTGTGACATCTTTTTTTTTTATTATTATTTAGACGTTTTCATCCCTTTTGGCAACCCTGGCACTGATCGTCTCATATAAGGGACTACGGTCACTATTCGCTTTTCCTCTCTTTTATTGTTATGGCCGCATCAAATATCGGAACGCCATCATTCCTCGTTTTATTATGATTTTTATCGCGGGGTCGTGATCGTAAAATCGGCTCAACACCCTCACGTCGTGAACCCCCAACCCCCCTTTTTCTTTTTTTTTTTGGACCCCCCGTCTACTAAAAGCGTCTACTCATTCCACGTTGACACTTTTCGCACTTTTCTCAATACGCCATTACCCGATCATAGTTCATAGTGGAGAATTCGAATCCAATATATTATCCCTTAGGATATATGTGTGTATGTGCGTGAAAAAGGGAAGAAATTGGGTACGTGATGTGTGCTAGTATATTTATTTGTATATATATTTTTTAGAACGATGTATATTTATATATTTAAAATGATTCGTGTGCTACAATATTATATATATATATATATATATATATATATATATATATATATAAATTATTTTATTTTAAATAAATTTGATATTAGATAAATAATCTAATAGCAATATATGTAATTTTTTATTTAAATCTATTATATAAAAAATATATAAAGATTAGAAAAAAGTTGATGACTGAATTTTATATAGATTCTAGAATAATGAAAAAAAAACTTAATCTATAATTAATTTTCAACTTTAACAAAAAATCATAAAATTTAACAATTTTTATATATAATATTTATCTTCATATAATAAATATACGAGTACATTATATGATATATAAATATATCACAAGTTTATTAATATTTTTAAACCCTTTCAATGAGTTCAAAATATGTAATTGAAAATCTTTATTTGTAACAGTGGTTTTCAAATTTATTTGAAATTATTATTATTTATTAATTTTAATATTAATTAAATAGCTGCACGTGATAATCGCGCCCATTTTTGTAAATCGCCGATATATAATATTAACACGTTTTAAACGTATATATAAAAAAAAAACAATAATGAACACATTTAAAATCTGCATCATATACGACTAATTATTATGAATTATTATTATTATACTTAGTGTCACGACGTCGCAGTTGTCACGAAGTGTCATAATCGTTTTATTGTTTTGAAATATTCAAATAATAATAATAATAATAATAAACGTATCCTAGATGTTGTCTATTATCGACGAACAATTTAGCTATTCAATGTACGTAAGACGACGTATTGTCGATCTATGCACGAGTCGTCGTATAAAGAATGTGCAATAAATAAATTCGTCGGACGTGTCGATTGGCGTCGTACTGCAGGCCATCACCTTTCGACGCGATAAAATGAAATAATAATATATATATATGTATGTATAAAAAAAAGAAAAATGTTTGATCCACCTACTTGTCACTGAAAGCCTGCGATTCTCAAAATTTTTCTAAAAAAAAAAGTGTGTGTAAAATTAAAATTTTCAATCCCGATTATATATGTACACATAAATATAATTCATGTAAAATAAAAATAATAATAAAAAAACGATATCCATCGTTCAACGAGTGCGGATCGTTCGTGTGTCATACAAAAAATATAAACAAGTTGATACGTGCGAGCAGCGCTCGGGTTGGCGCAATTGGGTGCACGCGAGCGGCGCTCGTTGAATGATTAAATATATTAAATAAATGAAAAAGTGCAAAATTATAAGACTGATTATTGATTATATTTTGATCTCAAATTTAGAAAATCAAATTAGTCTTTACAATATAATATTATAATATAGATATTTTTTATATGTGTAAAGAAAATAATGAAATATATATATATTTTATTTTGAAATAATGATGTCCTTTTAATGGATAAGACTCTCAAAAAAATTGATTATAATTTATTGTTTGGTAATTGTATAGGTTGTCTAATAATTTCTGGAAACTTGGCGAATCGTGTGCGGTCTCCGCGACATGAGAACATTTGAGAATCGTTTCTCGGAACGACCCAGCGTTTGACGTGTTGAATTTAAAAGGGCGACAATGAGATCGCCATGGGGCAATCGCCTAGAAAAACGACCCAGGAGTCGAAGAAGCGAAATGCCATAAATCCCAAATAAGATTGTCGAACAACGTGCATTCAATTGCAATTTTATTACGCGAAAGAATCTTTCGCATTGTCGTCGTGGGGTTTTTTTTTTTTTTTTGGATTTTTACCATCGATTTAAAAGCATTAATTTAATTGAAACATTCGCAAGCTAAACGACATAGTAACAATGAACGTATTTTTTTTTAATTTAGGATATTCCAAATATATCTACTTAACTATTGAATCGATTGATCATAATCTAAATTGTATACATGTATTTCAAATTAATTGAGTCTTTATTTCATGTTTTCAGATCAATGAAAAAAATCATATACTAATGTGATGAAAAAGTAAGATGAAAATGTCTTTTAATACTCTCTTTCATTAGAAAGGCAAGTAAATTGTATTTTTTTTCCTAGGTGGGTAGGACCAAGCGTCTGTTTATCAAAAGATTTAATTATCTCCGAGTTACACGTGTTTTTACAACACATCACGATAATGCACCATATCATATTGCATTGGTTCTTCGCGACTTTTTTTTTTACCAAAAATTCAACTCATATCGTTCCGCAACCACCGTATTCACCTGGTTTCGCTCCGTGCGACTTCTGACTATTTGGCAAATTCAAAAGGCCAATGCGGGGACGCTGTATTGATACGATTAAGTAGATAAAAATCGAATCGAAGAAGGTCTTGAAAGCTATACCGGTAAAAGACTATTCCGACTATTTCTAGGACTGGAAAAAGCGTTGGCAAAAGTGAATTACTTTGAAGTGAATGAAATTGGTTTGGAAAAATTCACCTTAATTTTTTATCATAGTATTATAACTACAATTGTATCATAATTTTCATCCCGAATAACTTGATATATATAAATAAGGATAAATAGCTACACATTTATTTTAGTACTATTAAATTAAAAATGATATCTAATAAGTTTGATTTCAAAACATACTACAATACATGTTAATTATACTTTTGCAATCGTTATAAACTATATATATAATCAGCATACTATAAATGTTAAATTTACTATTGAATATTTTAATATTTTTAAAGTATATATAATGTGATAGCGCTTTAGCAATTTCATTTCGCTAGTGCTAGAATCCATTTGGTGTTACTTTTGCCGGCTTTTACGAGTATCGTTTCGCTTTGCTTCGCATCGAATGTGTTTTTTTGCACGAATAATATCGTATTTTATTGTGACAGTTGATATCGTGGACATTTCACGATGTTCCACGGTGGTCTTTGGACTGTGTAGTTTTCATAGTCGACGACGTCTTTATCGTCGGCGTCCACCAGGACCACCCATTCGCTAGAGCATCTAGAAGAGTTCAGCAGCTGTTGCAGATGCGGCGACACGTTTCAACTCTATATAGCGAGTTCCTGTCGTCATCGAAAAGGTTAAAATAGTATCAATCGGCCCACCTAGAATGTTGTTGAGATATATTTCAGTTTGCACTTTATACGAATTATGTTTTGAAACAATAATTTTATATAAAGTTTCATCCTGTTTCTGATGAAGTGATAAAATTTTTTTTAAAAGCGGCAACGAAACCTTTTGATGTTCTATATATTCAACTGCTTTGATATTATTATGTATAATAAAATATGATTTAGCCTTAAATATTTATCATATTTATTATTTATAATTATAGAAGACGATAGAACAATGATATTCAATATCAACTCTTTTTAAGATTCAAACCAATATTTTTTTCATTCCTAAAAAAATATGATTAAATTAAAGCAATAATCTGAAAGATTTTTGACGTGTCTATCCAAATTTATCTATTCATACAGATATTTTATTAATTTTATAACCCTTATACTATCTTTTTTTGGACGTTTAGATTTTTGGATCGCACTTCAAAAATATTTTTAACATTAATTTTGTATCTCAATTTAAAATAAAACACATCCTGATTAATTTGTTTTAAAATTTATATTATTTTTTTTCCTATAAGTGCATTGTTAAACGTTGACGACTATATCAGCGAAAATATCTTTGTTTTCTTTTAACTAAAATAATTCTTTTATTATATTATTTAATTAAATCCTTAATGTTTTTTTTAATTAGAACAGTTGTCATTTTCTTACTATATATTATACTACATTTTTTTTAAATTGAAAGCAACCGATTATCGATCTTTCGATAACGAAATAATATAAATCACGATCGTCGTATATATATATATATATATATATATATATATATATATATATATTGTATGTGTACTGTTTAAAAATTTGGTCTCGTTTTATATGCGAATAAAGCAACATTGTTGCCGTTTGCGACGTGTCTCACGTCACGGAGCTCACGACTCGGATACGTACATGTCGCATCGGCGATCACTCACGACGTAACAACACTACGCTCGGGCTCGAATTTTATTTAGTTTTTTTTTCTTCCGTCGTGAATATTCTCGGGCAGTAAACGGCCACGATTCACATTCGGGCAAATAAACGAAGATGCACATATATATACATATATATATACATATATATATATATATATATATATATATATATATATATATATATATATATATATATATATATATATATATAGTATATGTACCGGCAGAATTTCAAATCGACACATCGTGACCGGAATATGCAACCGCATTTTTACCATGTGGGTGGTTTTACGACGACGTGTGAACATAACGATGACGGGATGTTGTCAGTATCGCAAGTTGTTTTTTTTTTTGTATTTTGTATATCAAATTAATCCTAGACACTCGAAAACGATCGGTGTGGTCCTTTTTTTCTTCCATTAGATAGGACACACAATCCAACTTATTATTTACCGCGTACACGATTTAACGACGCGACGTGGCGACGGTCGTCGATGAATCTCATCTAAATCGGAAGCTATCGGACGTTAGTGGTAATTTATCGACGTCGTATTGAAAAAAAAATATATGTATATGAATGTTAAATTATAGAGATTAAATTGAAGTCGCTTGATGGTTCAAACACCTGAATAGTTAAATAGTTGTAATTGGTTTACATATATACGTTGAGATTTATAATAGAAGTAATGATTCTATTATAAATGAAAGACATGTGAAAATATAAAAAAATATATATATTCTTTTTGTTTTACAAATTATATTATATAAATGTAATTCATTATGGTACGCATGATTTCGCATAAATTATTTGTATAGAAAATTTTATAGTACAAAAAATTAATATTTTCAATATTCTATTTATCATCATCTTTTTAACACAATCAGAGAAAAATATAACGTTTATTTAATTTTTTTTTATATGTCAAAAAATCCATACATCAAAATGCCAACGAATATCAACAGAACCCCACAGCTAAAAACACATATATGTGTCAGCTGATTAGTTAGATAGAATTTTATCATTTTCATTACTAAATTGATGTAAAATTTCTTTTAATTATTTAATATTGAAAAAAAATGTAATCAGCATTATATATATATATATATATATATATATATATATTTTATAAGTTTCATTTGTCCGTTTGTCTTGGTGAAATTTTGTAATCAATTTTTCCAGTACTTTTCAACGTCAGATTGAGCTGTAACTATGCATACTTGTTCACTCTCGATGACAATGTAATAATTAATTAACATATTTACAAAATAATCGAACAATTATAGTGGCAATTAATTATAACGTTTTTACGATATAATTGCCACTAATTATTTATAGAAAATATATTAATTATTTATATATAAAACAGGCGATTGCTAAGAAGCTTTAAAAGTGCAATTGGGATCGTCTACAATTAGATAATGTAAAATTTACGAAGCTTTCAAAAGCACGAGCGTACATTAGCCCGAGTCACGGGAGTTAATCTCGAGTTATCTATCTATCGCCGTGACATCGTTAATAAAATAGAAGAAACACAACGAAAAGAGATCGCCGTCGTAAAAACCGACCAATAACGATTAGGTTAATGCGTCGTCGATATATATATATATATATATATATATATATATATATATATATATATATACTAAGAAAATTTTCCCGGTTCGATTCCCGGCGACAAATTGACATAGTGGCGAACAGATGCTCGAGTCACGGCCGCTGTAATTCACCGCTCCATGTCACAACAATCGCGGTAATTTACGCGTGTTAGTTATGCGAGCAGGAGTCGTCAACCTGTTCTCTCCGGGGAGTCGAATATACGTCGAACAGTCGGGCGTGCTTAATCGCCACGTCGTTAAACGGGATACAAGGTGTTATGTGTCGTCGGTTGTGCGACGGAATTTTACTAGATTTATACGGCAGCTGTATAGTGTTTCTTTTTTTTTTTTTTGTTTAAGATTGTTGAATATATATTAGTTATTCCAGATAATATTAATTTTAATTTAATCATTAATTAATATAATTTAATTTGATCACCAGTTTGGATTAATGCGAAAACTATTGATGTGTGACAATGACTATTAATTTTTTTTCTAACTATTTTCCATACCCTTTCTATATAATATTATGAAGTGTAAAATGATATTTTTTTAATAGAGATAAGATTTTCTTATCTTATATTAGTCCGTAAAAACGTATTCATAAAACGAACAGTATTTATGACATGAAAACTTTGAAACTGTTCTTGTTCTAAATTTGACAATTTTGTCAGGATTATTAAAACTAAAATTTTTAATTCATATAAATATAGAATGTATAGATTAGTATATTTCAATGTACTGTTTTTTAAGAAAATTTCTGAAATGATGACGAAAACTATTTTTTTTTTAATGTTTTAAAATTTGTTCAATAAATTCATAAATTGTATAGAAAACCACTAAACAGCAAAAATATATGAAATATTGAAATAAAAAAGCTTTAATTTATTTAGACGTATGCACTAATGTTTTCTTTGTAAAATATTTTTAAGTTTGAAGCAAAAAATTCGCCAACAACGCTGTGAAACGCCTCGAATGCAAAGGGTTAAAATATAAAAATGATGAATAAAATTTGATTTGACGACTTGAGAGTATATATAAAAATTATAAAATTTAATGTAAATCATAATAATTAAGCTTAAAATTTATCTCAGCCATTTTCAACTGTATTTTTCTTCGGGTCGCATACATATATTTATTAAATTATAAGGAACTTATATAATTTGATAAAAATTAATATAAAAATATCATCAAAAGTATTTTTTTTTAAATTATATAATTATTCTATCAATTCTTGTAATTAATTGCATATACTTAGCAGTCATATTAATTTTTAGTTGAGCGCACCTGTCACGAATAATAAAATAACGTTTCGCAAATATGTAATTTTCAAATATTTATTGTCGCATGTCGTATCGTTATGTGTGCTTGTATCGTTTTTCCACACAAATTGGTGTGTTTAATACAACGTATCGATTTGAGAACATGTATTCAACACATAACATGGGAATACTAAATTCGATAACTGCCTTAACTTAATTTGTCCCCGAGAGAGGTGTTGCTATTTAGCACATCTCCAGAGATAACAATAATGGTGCATCTGTCCAGGGGATGTTGGATAATATCGAAACTACCTCAATTTAAATACAACGCATAAATCCAAAATGTATACAACCGTGATCAAAAAGTAAGGTGAAATTGTCATTTAAAACTCCCGGACATTAGGAAGGTAGATAAATTGTATTTTTTTTCCTAGGTTGGTAGAACTATCTAAATAACATTTGCCAAGCGTCTGTTTGTCAAAAGATTTAATTATATCCGAGTTACACGGATATAATTACAACTTTTGATTCCTTATACTTTGACGTATATTGTTTCGCAACCACCGTATTCGCCCGATTTGGCTCCGTGCGATTTTTGGCTATTCGGCAAACTCAAAAGGCCATTGCGGGGACGACGTTTTAACACGATTGAGAAGATAAAAATTGAATCGATGAAGATCTTGAAGGCTATAAAAAGGAGGATAGAATTGATTTAGAAGAATAAATAAAAAAAAATATTTTATAAACAATTCACCTTTCTTTTTGATCACAGTATTATATATTTTTGCATACTATTTTTTTTTTGTAAAAAATGTAAAATAGTCGTAATCGATCGACGTACTTTTTATAGCATGTGACGATATAGATTACGTGAAAGATGAAAGTATTCCATTCGTCGTCCATAAATACGTCACAGAAACACATGACTGGACTCGAAGATGGACATGCTCGACCGTCCTGATTTATGTACGAAGACGATGACGACGAACGGTAATAAATTCATGCCAGAGGGTTCATGACGAAAATACCAACAAAACTTCAAAATCGTCCATCACCGATGCTAAATGTTTCCAACGAGCTCTGACTAAAAACTTGCATGTTCATTATATGCCCCGGTGACGGGATTAACTCTGATCTATAGTCAGAATTATGTCGCAATGGTTAGAAAACTATTTGAGGAGTGCTGATTGGTTGTAACCGTGATGTTTATTGGATTATTTCAAAAAGAATCTACTCATCATTCGACTTTAATATACTTGATATTAATGATAATTATACTCAACTGATTAATATTAGACCGATGGCAGTTGACATTTTTATAGCTTTTTTTTAATAATAATAAAACATTCTTTACTGGATCTTAAATAATTCAATTTAGTTTAAGAATAAAGATTTTTTTTATGATTGACGGATCATCAATGTATAGTCAGCCATTATGGCCAATTATAGACGATTACTATTTTTAAATAGCGTATTTTTATAACTGAAAATAGTGTAAATATGGAATAAAAATCCTAACGACCTATCATAAAAAAAAATAATTATCCACTAATGGACAATGGAGACCAAGTGGACTATTTTTGATAAGAATGTTAAATAATTCAATTTTAAACATTTAGTATGATTATAATTATAATATAAATAAAATTTTAATAATATGAACGACATTAATAAATCGTCAAATACAAACTACAAAATAGATGGCGCTGTTACAGCACCAAGTATAGTATATCATATTTGTTCAATAATCAATTGGGAATAAATATAAAAAAATAAACAATGTATATTATTGAATGATTTATGTTTATATAATAAATATGTCCGTGTCGAGACGTGAAATTCGTGATAGCGAAGCGAAATATATATCACGGGCCTCAAATGCGGCTTCGTGCAATTTCACGTTCGAAAACGACGTCACATTGACGTATTGTCACGGCGTGTGCTAAAAATTAAACGAGCCCGTCGGCCGTAAATCGCACTTTAACCCCTTAGCTGTCAACTTACCGTCTCTTCTTAAAACCAGTGGCGAACCGTTCGAATGACGAATAAAATAATAGCTAGAATCGAATATAACATATATATTTATTTATATAATTTGCACTGATTATTAGTTTGTTTGTCCGGGTGGAATTTTGTAATCGATTTTTCTACCCTTTTTCAATATCCATTTGAATTGAAATTTTGCACACTTGTTCATTCTCGATGACAATATATGAATCAATTAATAGATTTATCAATTAATTTATTGATTAATAGAAATTAATTAATTAATGTTTTATAGCGACCCATTTGTATATTTGTATTACGAATGGAACTTTGTTGGAAACACTTATTATTAATGAATTATCATAAATTTATTATAATTAACTATTTTTCTTAATATTTATAATTGTTATAAACGATTATTTCTGGTTGAACGCGATGCACTCTTGGCGTTTGCGTCTTACTGCGCAGTGTCACGTCTCGCCACTGCACACATACCGCCTTAACCGCCCTCGACCGCCGCCCTGTCGACTCTGCCGCCCTCAACCCTCTCACCTTTCCGTTTCCGTTTAGATTTATCGCTCAATTAGTCTTGTTTAATAGTCGCCGCGTCCGCTGAATGCAACCGGCGAACGTTCTCCCCCATTTAAATTGCCCCACGAGTCACCTCTCCACAAATAAGACGAACGTTGAAAAATTACGCCGTGGCACCCCATCGATGTTGAGCTATTTTTCGACTATCGAACGCTCTCGTTTTTTTTCTTTTTTTTTTGTCTCTTCGCCTCCATTGCTTTCCTTTAAAACCGAACGCCGAAATTAACCATTGTCTACTTTGTCTAGCTCGATTGCATCGATAAATTATTTGTGTTCAATCACTTTGTGATTGAACTTTTTTCACAGCTTATCTATCGATAGTTAATACTTATTTATTAGAAATTTAATTTTCTTAAGGCATTCTACAATAAGCTGTATTTTTATATAAAAATTATAATCAATTTTAATACTAATTTAACATCGCCTAAATTCTAACAATCTTTTGGATGTTTCCATACTTTTAATTTCCTCATAAAAGTTAGTGTTTATACGAATGCGTTATTTTTAGTTCGATTCCTAGAAAGTGGTGTGAAAGATTTTGAATGAAAAACCGAAACGATAACAGAGTCCAAAGGATATAAATACAAATGGGGAGATTAAAAAAAAAAAGACAGAAATATTCAAGATAATAAATTGGTAGCAACGTTGGAGCATAATAAATTCGACGCGGAATCTTAATTGGTGTTCCCCAATAACAATTACATAAAATACACTCGGAATCGCTTCAAAAATAACAAATAAATCTCGACGAACAACATTAAAAGCCATTTTGATTAAATCGCCGGACGCTTTGTTTTACAAACGATCCAATATGCGCTTATAAATACCGTTCAGACATCGATTCGATTTCGAATCGATAGCTTAGAAGCAAAACGACGTAAGTTCAATTTTACTATATACATTTAAAATATGTTAATTGATGATATTATATATATATATATATATATATATATATATACTACTGTGATCAAAAAGTAAGGTGAAATTGTCATTTAAAACTCCCGGACATTAGAAAGGTAGGTAAATTATAATTATTTTTCCTAGATTGGTATGACTATCTATAACATTTGCCAAGCATCTGTTTGATAAAAGGTTTAATTATCTCCGAGTTACACGTGTTTTTACAATTCTTGGTTCCATCATCACGATAATACTGCATTGGTTCTTCTCGACTTTTTTGCAAAAAAGTCTACTCATATCGTTTCGCAACCACCGTATTCGCCCGATTTGGCTCCGTGTGACTTCCGGCTATTCTAAAAACTCAAAAGGCCAATGCGGGGACGTCGTGTCGACACGATTGACGGTGATGAAAACCGAATCGAAGAAAATCTTGAAGGCTATATCGGATAAAGATTATTCCGACTGTTTCGAGGACTGAAAAAAGAGTTGGCAAAAGTGCGTGGAAGGAGATGAAATTGATTTTGAAGAATGAATAAAAAATATATATTTTATAAAAAAAAATCATCTTACTTTTTGATCACAGTGTTAACCAATGCAGTGACATGTAGATTCATAATGTGACGATGCAGCATATTAACCAGTGCGGATGTCACATAAACAATGACACAACGATCGTTTTCATGTTCGAGATCAAACACAAAAATGTTAATTGCTTCGAACCGTTCTACAAATAGTGCCACTGTAGCTTTTAATACAGGCTGTTACAAAAAAAAATACATTCTTTAATTACACATATGCGTTTGTAAGACGATTTTATTTTATTTTATTTTTTTTTGTAAAGATATATGAGGTGACTTTCGTGACATCCTGTATATTTGGCGGTACAGATGGGATAAAAAAAAGGTTAATAGTCTCGTAGTAGACGTGAGGGGTGACAATATTGCTGTCACGACGTCAGCTTGAAACACGACAAAGGATACATTCACTTTGGAAAACATTAAACGAGATATATATGCGTACTAAATGCTTCATCTCGTTTATATATCTTCACTAATTTGATTTTTTTATATAATAAATATATTATATAAATCCTTTCGGTCGACATAGTAATTTTTATGATAATTAATACTTTGTTTCATTTTCGAATAATTTTATATTAATGTATGTGTGTGTGTGCGTGTAATTTCAATTTATTTTAAATTAAAATGTAGGGTTGTTTCTTATTGTCTCTCTTAACCACTTAACGCACATTTGTTATTTTGAGAATAACGATTAGTCACACACGAGTGTGACTCGTTTATATACGTTAAGTGGTTAAATGGTCGATAATCATTATTTTTATATGTTTATGAATATATCATACTTTTTTTTATCTATTCGTAGTGAGTTTTATTATTATAACATTGCTTAAATTCAATTTTATTTCAATATATAGATCCTAAAAAACATATTTTTTTAATATAATTTTTTTGTGATATTTAAATTGATATATGATCTCTCAAAATAATTCAAAAAACGGTTTTCTATCTATGATTTTTATTTATTGTTAATGGATTGCATACTTAGTATTGACGTATTTAAGTATTAAAATTTTATAAATATCAATTGAGAGTTTCTATTTTGAATAATTGAAATTATTTAAAAAAAAATTGAAAAATATAAAAGGTTATTTTTTTAACATTTCTATATTATATAAAAAAAAATAAAATTATTATTGATTTGATTATGTAAAATGAAATAATAATAAAAAAAAACACGATATCGGCAAGATTTGACGTCGAATGTGTAGTTTGAATAAATAGATGTTAGTTGTAAGTTATTCATTGAGCTCGCTGAAAGCACGGCATTTCAGGGATCATCAATCGTGGTACTCCGTGACAGTTCTAAGATTCTCCTCTCCCTTGGCTGAAAAGCGATATGTGATCGTCTCGACATTTTTCAGCACGGCGACAGGGGTTTCAAACCATCGAAATCGCAGCGCGATAACGTTCTGAAACATATAAATGATTAGGTCTCGATATTCGTTCAGCATTTTAAAAATGTGTTTCTGAAATTATATAATTTTTTCTTAAGTTAAAAATATTAATTATAAATAATTTAATATTTCCTGAATTTGGATTAAGATTGACTACTCAAATCTGGAAGTGTTTATTTTTTTGATTTTTGGAAATAAAATATGTGTATATTATTATATATTAAATATATTCTAAATTTATTATATAAAATAGAAATATTCCACATATTTATAAATCAAATTTATATTATAGAAAATCAATTTTTTGATGTACAATAAATATCACAGTTTACGAAATCATCTTTCAATATAAGACTTTAACTTTTTAAAATTGAAATATTTTCTGAAATCTATTCAATATATCTGTTCAATATCTTCGCGCTACAAGCGTAGTCTTTGTTAAATTTAAACCCGTAAAAGATGTGTTAAATAAATATATTGAATATTAAATAAAATGATATTTTTATTAGAAAAATCGTTAACATTTCAGTTGTCAAAAACCAAAAAAAAAAAGAATAAAAATTGTGACATATTGAACAATAGTTGTAAGTATACACAGACGAACAATTACGTTACCACTTGAAAACATTATATATACATTTGATTTTGTGTAACCGTATAAATCATATTCCGGTACAAATGCGTCCTTTGCGCTTTCACATATCGTTAACGTTAAAATATTTACAACCATAAACCAGAATGTTTTCAAACAATGCTCGCGAGCTTATTATTATTATTATTATTATTACCAGTGACAGTGGTTTAAGCTCTCCTAAACGCCGAAGATTTAAAGCGTTACGTTTTTGACCTCGCATAAAAGTGTTAATGGCGATTTCGGAGAAAGCTTTCCGACTTGAATTACGACCGTTGCGCATATTTCGACGCACAATCACGATGTAAAATCAAATAATTGAATGTCTAAAAATACGATAAAAAAATATAACGACACTTTTATATATATATATATATATATATATATATATATATATATATATATATATATATATATACTTTTATATATATACACTACTGGCAGGTTGATAGGACTGTATATAACATTTACCAAACGTCTGTTTGTCAAAAGGTTTAACTATCTCCGAATTACAAGCATTTTTACAATTCTTGGTTCTTTCATCACGATAATGCACCGTGTCATACTGCGTTAGTTCTTCGCGACTTTTTTTTGCCAAAAAATCGACTCGTGTCATCCTGCAACCATCGTATTCGCCAGATTTGGCTCCGTGCGACTTCTGACTATTCGGCAAACTCAAAAGACCAATGCGGGGACGCCGTTTTGACACAATTTAGGAGATAAAATCGAATCGAAGGTCTTGAAGGCTATACCGGAAAAAGACTATTCCGACTGTTTCGAGGACTGGAAAAAGCGTTGGTAAAAGTGTGTTTTATCATTTTATAAACAAATTCACCTTACTTTTTGATCACAGTATATATATATATATATATATATATAATGTTAATTATTCGAATCGGTATTATACTAAATTATTTCGTTTTGATTTATACACGTGTGCCCTTTGTGCACTAGCAGCCTCATTTGTCGCCGACGACGTACAATTTACACGACGTCTACTGTTATACGAGTGACAGCTCAATTTTGAAAACACGCATTTCAAAATCGCAACATTTTGAACGTTCGCCAACGGTGTCAATCATGAACAACGTCGAATATTTTAACATCTTTATATCGCCCACTATATATGCGCCCACTTTGCGTGAAACGTTTCAAAAATCATTCGAAAGATGATATTTTTTTCATTATTATTATTATTATTGTTGTGGCATATTTGATAAAAATGTCTTAACACGTTCAAGAATCTGAGATCACTAATTAATACATTCTAACAGACCAATATTTAATATTAATGTATAAATCTAGATGAGAAATTATACAATGATTATATCTATGTCATTGTCACAAATATGAGCCGTTGGTCTGTATGAATAAAACTAATGGTTCAAATATGAGTTGTGCGGCAGTGAACGTGTTAAAAAATATTTTTGTTTCATTTAGTAAAATTGAAAAATATTACAAAGAAATACTAAAACGTGTA
Source organism: Leptonema lineaticorne (assembly GCA_024500535.1). Classification (NCBI taxonomy): domain Eukaryota; kingdom Metazoa; phylum Arthropoda; class Insecta; order Trichoptera; family Hydropsychidae; genus Leptonema; species Leptonema lineaticorne. Next base: position 1,435,074 of record JANIJI010000014.1, read on the forward strand.
GAAAAAAGATGTATTGATAGAAGAAAAAATTTATAGTTAATGAAGATAATTTAGATGCATATTTTCTGATGTACTTAAAACAGTGTGAAAAAAGAAAAAAAATGTCATAAAGAAGAAAATTTGTCAATGTTGTATATTTGAGATCATTTAATTAATGTTAATCAAATTAGATTATCATTTTAAAGAATGTATTAATATTTATTTAAAATATATTTATTATTATGAAATGTATTTTTTATTGGTTATACATAGAGCTGTCGACTCAATTGTGTACAACAATAAATAAAGCATATCAAAATCAAGTTTGAGAATATGTGATTTTTTCATTATATTATATTATAAATGTTTTATATATATATATATATTAATTTCAGAATAAAAAAATCTGAAAGTGTGAACTAATACAACGCCATCTAGTTTAATTAATACGACGTCGTAATCCACATAGATATATATTATACAATATTAACACTGGCAACATCGTTGAATATTTACGATAAATCCACAAACCGAATAGTGATCTAATAAACGATGCGATTTAACAAAAAAAAAAAAATATGAATAAAAGACAAAATGATCATGTCCGTTGACACAGCGATGTCACGTTCGAATTTTATCGGTGTCCGTAAATTGTTTCTGTTTTTAAAATCGTGTAACTTATATTCGATAGAGTGGCGACTCGTATCCGAGCTGTCGACGATCGTAAAACACCGTTAATACGACGAAATAAAGACGCGAATTTATCGGACCGTCGTCTGATTTGTGTTCGGCGTTCGGCCATTTTCATTGCTAATTCAACACGAGATATGTAATATATTTATGAGTTTTACGAGACTTTTGTTGAATATTTCGATCTATATATTACAATTCGTCACAATGTAATTATAATTTATTATTGTGAATAATTTGTTTTTCATGATTTTGAGTGACAATTTCACCTTACTTTTTGATCACGGCGATATATCATTGCAGTGTCACATTTTTTTTTTTAGCGAAAAACGGCGTCATTTCATCTCGTCGAAACGTATGATAATAAATATTTTATGATTTTTAACGATTTTTACGATTTCGTTTCATTTGATGTGCGATATTCGCGGCGTAATAAACACGATAATAAAAAGAAAACCGGCGAACGATTTATAAAAATATGACCGTTATTTTACTGTCAAACCGTCGGAAAAATATATATATATATATAATATATTATATATAATATATACATATATATGAATTATGACAATTTCGTAATAGAAAACGTGTTCGTATATAAAAGAAAAAATATATTACTATATCCGTCATATTTGTTTTTTTATATATATTTATTTATTAAATTTTTAAATTAAATTTCATAATAAATGAATTAAATATCTTGTGATTCATTTGTTTTTTTCTTTAAATATTCTTTTATTTTAATTATTGATGCTGTGATGGAGTATTTCATGGCGCCCGTTTTTATGGTATATATATATATTGTCGTTGCATTCAATTTCATCGGACGAATTCTATGCAATCCGCTATAAAAATCGTTATAAATGAATTATACGTTCAGTTAAATTTATTATTGTGCAGGTTCCCGGTTTACAAATGCCGTTTTATGGAACGCCTCGCCTTTTAATAAGGGGATATATGTGAGTGTATATTTTTTTTTTATTTTTGTTTTTCATACTCGTGTCACATTAATCGTACATTCGTATAAAAATTATATAAAACATTAAATAATACAAATTTATTTTTTATTATTTATTAATTTATCAATGCGTTTTATTCGCGATTTCAGGCTGGAAATTACCACTGAAGGCGGATTGTACATTAAAAATATGATGAATACTATTAAAATTGCAATATCCGCATGTGGAAACGTGATATTTATCGATCATCCGCACGGTAAAATTTATAAATATGAGAAAAAAATCGAAATTCAATCGTATCACGTGAACGGATTGCGGTGATTTTTAATCGGAGTTAAATTCGAAAATTTTTTTCTTCAATTTTATAATATTCATAATTCGCATTGTAGATTTGCAAAAATATGGAAAAAAGGTATATCGTTCACGATCGAAAATAAACCTGTGACGTATTTGTTGGACGCGGGTGGCGTTAAAACGACGTTCGACTGGTTTACGCCGTTAAACGACAGTTTTGCTATGAAAACTTTCTATTGGTAATTAATTATTAAAGTTAAAAATTAATATTTATATATATATAAATAAATAAATAGAGAATATATTTTTATTGTTACATTTTATAATTAGCAATTCAAATATCGGCGATGAATATTTAAACGAAGCAGTGATTATGTCACACGAAGCTCAATATGAAATTAACGCTTTCGACGAGGAAATATGGAAAATTGGCGATTTTGAAATAGTACAAAAGCCAAACGGTAACGTTTTGTAAGTTCGATCCGTATATAAAATACGTTTTATTTTTTAGAGATTTTTCAATAATCGATTACGAATAATTGTCATTTGTCGATGCCGTTTTCAGAGTTTTGAAATGTTCAAATTCGTCGATAATATCAATCAAACCGTGGTTGCAATCCGTTTGCGTAAAAAACGATACGTTTTATTGTACGGCCTCCGATAAGGACAATGGACACGTGTTTGTTAGGTAAATTGTAATGTGAATATAGATTAAAAATATTAATTTAGAAAAAAAAATACTTCACTACATATTGAGTTTTGATCGTATATATATATGGTATATAGATATAATACTTTATCATAAAATTATAACAGTTTTCTATAGTGAAATATTAAATTTGTATATTTTTGTCGATGATCCTTTTTTCTATTATTTTTTTGTTTTAATAAGATATATATATATGTAATTTACATTTTGATATTTACGATACAGAAGTAACCAATGTCGCATTCACTATGACACAAAATTGTTAGTTTTGAGAAACGCCGGTCAGTCAGCGGGCATCAATCAAGATAATTGTTTAAAATTGTTTTAAATTGACTTGTACAATTTGTTTTAATTGTAATTATTAAATATTTCATACGTCTATAACGCATTAATATCAAATGTACATAATAAATATTATTTTCTTCATTGTGAAAAAATAAAATTATGACCGCTATATATATTTGTTTTGGTTTTCTTAATTTAAAAATTCGTATATTAAAAAAACGAATCATTGATTTATAATTTATATATTGAAATAATTTAGAATTTGTATTGTATTAAATTCTCATAGATCGCACTCTATAATTTCTCATAGAACAAAGAAACAAATAGCACATACAGAATACAGTTTAAAAATTGACTCATTGACGATGATTTCTCGAGTTCGACTTCTAATATATATTATTATTATGAAAAAAATAATATACGATATATCTGAGAAATAGAGTCGTCATTATTGCGATTCATTGTTTTACAAAAAATTTAATGATGTTATTATTGAAAAATAAATTTTTATATCATCATAATTTATGTTTTATAAATTCAAAAGATATCAAAAAAATATTTCGTTTTTTTTATTCTTATATCTTACATTATACGAAAAAAAATAAAAATAAAACGTAAGTGCATTTCGCGTTGAAATTGAAATTGGATTTGAACGATGAAAAAGTGAAATGGGAATGGATTTCATCAAGGGGAATGTCGTAATTGACGAGGGAATTGTTGAAAGCCATGGTGTGCCTTTCTTGTTTGCATCATCAATAAGGGATATGTTTTTTATTTTATAAATAATAATAATAATATCTACTCTTGCAAGGTAACAAAAGTATAATAATATAATAGTACATATATAAGATAATAAATTTATCATATTTTTTATCACACTTTTATACAAGTTTCACCCGTTTGTTTGTCTGGATGGAATTTTGTAATCGATTTTTCGAACATTTTTTGATATCTGATTGAACTGAAACATTGCATAATTGCTCACTCTCAATGACAATGCAATAAAGAAGCTACATTAAATCTATATACATTAAAAATCTAATAAAAAAAATGAGATTGATATTATAAAATTATGATTTAAATGTGAATTATTTTTTTGAAGTAGTTCTGCTTTTGCTTCGACCGACGGTTGTCAACTTGCGACATCGCGGATATAAGACGATACCATTTATTATTTAAATGCGGACACTTTGTCTTTGAAGAGATGTTTATACATTTAACGAAGATTAATGAGTGTTTTTCTAGCTTAGCTCGAAATAGAGGTCGATCTCTCGCATTGAACTCGACTCTGAATTTTCGGATTTTCACGTCGATTTATTGTATAAATGCACACAGAAATTAAATCTTAATTTTATAATTAGTACGAACGTGATAATGTTTTATATTTTTATTATTGAATGTTATTATTAAACAATATCATTTTATATTATATAAAATATATTATGATTTATATATTATAATACTGTGATTAAAAAGTAAGGTTAATTTGTTTATAAAATGTAAATTTTATATTTATTCTTTCAAATTAATTTTATCCCTTTCAAAGTAATCCTTTTTCCAATCCTATAAAAAAACAGTCGGAATAGTCTTTTAAAAATTCGGTTTTTATCTCCTCAATCATGTGTTTGCCGAATAGCCAGAAGTCGCACGGAGTGAAATCGGGCGAATATGGTGGTTGCAGAACAATATAAGTCAAGTTTTTGGCAAGAAAGTCTCGAAGAACTAATGCAATATGACATGGAGAAAATTAAAACTTTTGACAAAAAGAAGCATGGCAAATGTTATAAACAGTCCTACCAACCTTGGAAAAAAATATAATTACCTTGCCTTCCTAATGCCTGGAAGTTTTAAATGACAATTTCACCTTACTTTTTGATCACAATAGTATATATATATATATATATATATATATATATATATATATATATATGTATATGACAGTGATTTTTGAGAAGTGCTGTATATACAAGTGTATATATAATAAATACGTTCAATAATGGCGACGCACTTTGCATCGTTCGCAATCGAATAACATTAGTCGAAAAAATAAATAAAATAAAATAAATGTAAAAATAAGAAATAATAAAAATATCCGAGCGTTGGAAACGAGCGATAAATTTCGTCGGTTTTTGCGTAAATTCGCCGCAATTTTAAACTGTCAGACGATATTACCGGTCGGTTAACGAGAAAACCCGTTCGCCGATTTCGTTTTATTTGTGTGTTTATTATTATTATTTTATTTTATTTTTATACGTTTTATTTTTCCGCGGACGCATCAAAAAAAAAAAATATTCACATTTCAATTACGAAACGGGAGCCCTTCGAATCGTGTCGAAATTTTTAACCGATCGACGAAAACGGCGCATTTTTTTTAACCCTTTCAGTACGTCGACCGCTTTTCTGAGACTCAAAAGTAACATTTTATTATTGTATCAAATTTAGATCTATATTAATTTTAATCAAAATATTTAATACGATTTTATTAAAATTTTATGTATTATAAAAATATTATAAAAATTCTTAGTTAATCGTAGAACTGGTGACTCGATCTAATAAAAAAAACAAGTCTTTTTTTCATATTATGTAAAGCTGAAAGACAAAATTAATGTAATATAAAAGAAATAATTATTTTTAAAAGAAAATTTGTCAGGGTGACCGTAAAGTGTTAACTCAATACAAAAAAAAATCACAAAATTCGAATAAATAACACTGCGAAGAAACGTGAAAAAAATGATGATTTATTTTCTTACACAAAATCATGAAACATTTATTAGGACTTATATTGATGCAATGATATCAGTTTATATTTCTTTTTATATTGAATATATTGAAAACTTCTGATATTTTTTATATCATATATAATAAAAATATAAATACAAATATTTCTAAAAATTGCATTATTTTTACTATACATCATATCCAATACAAAATATATGAAAACGATTTTTTCACAATATAAACTATACACGAATAGTGTTTTCACTTTAAGCGCCTACACACACACACACACACACACACAAATGAGATCATATATAAATAATATATATATGTATGTGTATGACATACGACTTTCGGATTATAAATGTTTCTACTTCTGGTAGCTTGTATTTTATAATCGTCGCATAAATCAGCCGACCGAGAGAAAACCTTCAGTTTTTCCGCCGTCGTTATATCAAACGCAAAGTTTTGCGCATTTATAACTTATATATATATATATATATATATATATATATATTCAAAAAAATCAGACAATTTGTATAATACGATCGTTTCGTATGATCAATCAACGCACACGATAGAACTAGTCGACATCGAAACTGCGCCATCTATTGACAACATTTTTCAACGTTGCCAATTGTTTATTTTCATTATGAACGAGATAATTATTATTAATTTACAATAAATCGATCGTAATACCTAAAATAAAATTAAAAAAAAATAATAATAATATAATAAAATTACACTTTAACATTTTAATTAAGTTGAAATTTCGACGATTTATGTTTGTTTGATGAAAGCGCGACATTTTAACGCTTTCGTGACGCACGCGCGCATAAATTATCGCCGTCGATTAACTTTTTCATTTTATTTCAGGCAGTTTGTTTATATACGCTTTGTTTCGTTTTGCCGCCATTGTTTTTTTTTTTCAACGCCTTAAATCTTATCGATCGTTGCCCCGAAAAATGTACACAAAATATCGTTTTCACATATTTTTAATTAATTTACTCCGTGTTTACGATTTCGCTTGAAAAAATAATTAATTCTCGATATAATTTATTTTAATTTTAAAATATCAAAAATAAATTTTTAACTATTTTATATTATTATTAATTCGATTTCTCTAATGTTTTGTAGTAACGCACATGATCATATGATTCATGATAAAATTGACAATTGGTCATAGAGCTAATGACTCGACTATAGAAAGAAAAAGTAATGTTAAAAAAAATATTGATTAAAACGAGCTATTTAGTAATAGAACTGTCATTTTTAACACTTATTTTCGGAATTTATTTTTTTTCGAATTAAACTTTAGGAATTTCTTTGGGAATCTTTAGGAATTTCAGCGGTTAAAATGTCCAAGTTGCATTCAAAGCGAATTCGGTGGATAAACATCGAAACACAAAATAGTACCGAACGCATTCCTGTTCAACAACATCGAAAATTTTATGTGACAACGTCGAAAATAAAACGGCACCAGTTCTAAAGGACCAAAACGGTAAATTACGACGTTTGTTAGAAGACGATATATATATATATATTTTACGCGTCAACTGCGTTACCACCGATGAAGACGGTGCGCTACAGCACGAGCGGGGCATATGTTCGCGACTTTCTAACCGTTCACACTTCGGTGATTTACCTTTACGCTTCACTTTGGGAATTTATGTCTTATTTATTATACTCAGTTTGCGATCAAGAAAACGGTTGCCTTGTGTTTTTTTTTTTTTTTTTGGGCAACACGCACGAAACTCGTAAATTTGTCGTTTAATGTGATCAGTTTATATGAGACCCGATGTTACCAAGATAATAATAGTTAAAACGAGATGAACTCAAATATAATATTAGAGTCTGAAGAGATTAATTATTGTTTCAATACTTTCTATATATAAAATTATTTGTCCTTAAGATCATAATTTTACATATAAAATAAATATTTAATGATATTTTTAATCTGGATATGGGAAACTAGTGGCTTTAAAACCGCTTGTGGTCTTTTGAGCTAACATTTGTGGCCTTTTATATTCTTGTGTGATGTGATTTATTTTGGTATTATATATATGAAATGCATATATTTTAAAATAAACATTTTTAGAAGTCAGTATTTTCACAGTTAATTAAATTTATCTAGGTAAAAATGTCAATTTTTTTTTTGTTTGATATGGTTTTTATGACAGACCATCGCTGAAAAATGATCTTTACTAGCAAAAAGGTTCTCTACCCCTGGTTTAATCTAATAATTTAATTCATAAATTTGTTCTATACTAGAATAATGTACTTCTATTTTAATCTGTCATATAGTCTGTTAATTTAAAATTTAAAAATCTAATTTTTTAATTTTCAAATTTTATAGATAAATTGTATAGAAAAATGATTAAATTAAAACAATAAAATATATTGTAGTACATCATTTTTGAATGTATAAGTAATTATAACACATAATCAAATCACTACTCAGATATATATTCAATTTAAAAATACAATCTAAATATATTAATATATTGAGAATTAAAGGGGACGCTCTGATATCAGTAAAAAAAAATACGGCAATAGCGTTGTCCATTATCCACATATCCATTCAGTTGTCACAATTGCACAGTTGTGGTATTAATAATTCCGTATCATTCGACAATATTGAAAACTATCTAAGAGCCCGAGGTTGATATTTCCAATTGACTAACATTGAAATTCGATCGACGTAATTCGAATTTATGTTACGTATTCGAACGAATATTCGACGGGACAAGAGTTCGTCCCCCTCCTCCCCCTTTTTTTTTTATTTTCTCCTACAAAGCCATAGTCATAACTGCCCTGTGACCCCATCGCGACCAATCTCGTTTAGCGCCCGTAGGTTTTACATCAATTTATCCGAGATATTTTATGTTGCGCCATTACGTACCGAAAGTGCCGAAATAAATTCTTATAATGTAAGTAAAGGGTCTTACACCAAATATGAAAGGCATTCGGCCCGATCCAATAATCTGCCCTACCGAAAAAAAAAATAAAATAAAAAAACTCCCATGGAGGTTTACATCCTTTAACTGCACTAAATTGAAGGATGACACGACCCTCATACACGCACGCGAAAACACACTAGCATTTTTCCGAGTTATGGTCATTCTGTCGAATTTTCCTTTCGTATAAGGGTGAAGAAAATAAAAATAGGAACCGTATATAGAAAGAGAAATAAACTTTGCGTACGTACATACGTATGTATGTATGTATGCAAAAATTGCGGGGGATTCGGCATTTGGTATCGACGTCTTCTTGTACAATGTGTATCGAAAGTCTACATTTTAACGGTCAATATGTATATAAAGATTTCATTTTTTAATAATAATATTATATATGTATATTTATTGGTATTTGGAATTATGAATCTATTTTATATAGATAAAAAAATTGTACTCTATTTAGGTCTTCAAATATGAATTTAAGTATTTTATATATCATTTTCAATAAATATAGTTCATAATTTAAATATTTTGAAACAGAGTAATTGCAAATAATATTGTTCTTTCTTCAAATATTAATTTTGAACTAAAAGATGATTTTATTATATTTAAAATATAAAAAAAAATAATAATAAATAAAAACGAAGAAAAGAACACATGAATGATCGAAAAATTACATTCACTTACCTACATCAAGTTATTTAAGATACGAGATATTACAACAATATAAAACTAATGACTCCATATAAATATAGTATTATTAATCAAAAAAAAATTATCTCAGTGGTAGTCAACGTATATTATGGCGTATTACATGCTTTATAAATCCTTTTTTATTTTGAGAAGATCTTCAAAATATTAATCCAAAAATTTTTGAAGTCTAAAAACTAAAGGCTATCTTCCCAATTAGAGTTATTATTCTAATAATTTATTTATTTAAATCGACATATAATTTAAGAATTTATATTTTGTTATTATACTTCAATATAATATCGATTTGTGTACGAGTTACTTTTGTGTTGTACTGTATTAGGCCGCGAGTCCCCCATACCATTTTACCATACAGACGATGAAAATTTATACAGACATAAAAATAAATGATCGCCGCCATTATGGCGGTCTGTGGATATGAATGAATGGTGAAAGGGGCCCCCTGTATATCATAACCGCCTCAAGAAAAGTGCTTCTGATGTACGACGCCGTAAAAACCAGCGTACGACCACAGAAATACGCTGCACGCCGCAAATATTATGTAAATTCGCGTGCGAAACAAACCAAACTTTTATAACGCACTGTATCTCGTAAGAGTCACGGTTAATGAAATTGTCGTTTAATCCGGTCAAATATGCTAACGGTCTATTTCTATTATAAAATTGTCAAACTATTTATTTATTTTATATCGCGCAAATAGACGACACTGTAAAATTTATATTATATATATAATAAAAATCACAAGTAAATATGTTAATAATTTGTGATGGTTAGATAAAATAATGATACTGAAAGTAACCGATCTAAGCTATATAATCGTTTATGACAGTGTTTCTCAAATTTATTTGACCTACCGCTCCCTTCTCAAAAAAAAAAATATTACTGAGCACCCCTGGAAAATATTATTTTTTAATTTTAATAGCAATTAAATAGTCACAAATGTACCTGTGACTATCAACGCCATCTGTATGGCTGCAGGGCTCACTTTGAGAATCTCTGGTTTAAACCGCGTTTCAAACAATATATCTACTCTTAAGGTTTGATACATAGTCGAAATCCAAAAACGACCGAACGATAACTTTTATAATATCAAAATTATTCTCGCCATAAATACAGGTGATCGCGACAAAGTTTGAGAATCGCAGTAATTCCGAAATGTCACTACAACGACACACGCGCGATGTATGTAACGTTGTTCTTTATGTTGCTCACATAATAGCGCCATATTGCCGTTCATAAATTATGCCTTTATCGGTTTAACTATTTTATGAACCGTTCAAAACTTAAGCTCGAACAACAAGAGATGAAAAATAACAATAAAAAAAATAATAATAATGATAATAATTTGAAATACGATCCCGCGATTGAATACCCCGGCTAAAAGTCGCCGTAAGTAAATAAATTACGGTAATTTCATTGTTAATTCGTTTTATTGAACCGCTCCTCGGTTAACCATTACTAGGTGTCGTTTAATGTTTTCGAATTCGTTTTTAATTCAATTAACTCGTACGTTTTATATGAACGCGTTTCGATTTTTGTATAATAAAATTGAAAAGTTTGACAATCACCGGATGCACTATTCTATAATCACGGTGACCATTCGTACCGTTTTTGTCAGGACAATGCATATTGTTTTTTTCTTAGACACTGTTCTTTTCTTTTCTTTTTAAGCATTAATGTCCCGTTTTTTTTTATTTATATGTACTGTTTTTCAATTAAATTTAAATTATATTCAAATTTAATTTGTTGTAATATTAAAATACTGAATATTTTTATATTTATAAGAGTTACTATTTACATTTTATTATTAATTAATAATTGTATAGTTCAAGCAGTCGCTCAGTTTTAGCTGAATATAGGCTATATTATATGGCTATTATTTTGTAATAAACGATCTCGTGTTAATATTTTTTATAGGTTTTTTTTTGCTCCTTGTCCTGTTTTTTGATACGAGAATAATGGTCACCGCAACTATAGTACAATATTTGATGTGTGACCGCGCCTTTATTTTCTTACATTATTAATGTTGCAAAAGTTTGCATGCGGTTCTTTTTTTTACATAATATGCGATCTATGCATTCCGTATGAAAGTAGCATTATTCACCACGAATTTTTTTTTTTAATACGAAATATACAATATTTATAGTAAAGTATGTGTTCATAAAATTTAAATTAAGCAAATTATGTGAGAAATTTAGACCTATTGTCACGCCAGACTTAATAAACACTGCAAAATAAACGTTTTTAACGAGCGCTCGGTTCAATTACACATCACGTTCGCCATTGTTGTAATAAAAACCGCCGCAGTGGAAACAATTTATCGAACCTCAAACAAAACGTATCGTCATAAATAAATAAAGTGCGCTTAAAAAAACTATGACAGCTTAAGAAGTGAAGAGAACAAAAAAAAAAAAACGGAAGAAAATGAGAAAAAACTGAAGAAAGTCGGTAGGATTTCTTCGGTTGTCGCCTTTTTGATATATTGCCGTACTTTGATATGCCGGCATTTTATACATTGTTAACTTTTCGACGGTCGCAATGAAAATTAAACGCGTTCCATATTTTATTCGTATAAATAATGTTAATAAATCATCCGGCTTCTGATTCATTGTGCGTTAGTAATTTATTTGATGGTTCGTGATGAATACGGCTTGCTGAAAAAAAAAAATAAAAATAAATCATAAAAATACAAAAGAATGATGAAAACGTGAATTTATATAACTCGAGTCGCGTTTTAAAGAACTAACGATTTGATCTATAATTGTGACTGAAAATATGAAAATAAAAAACCTGAAATATCGGTGTCAAACTGCAACTATATTTTCAGTTGATTTTTTTCATATATATATATATATATATATATATATATATATATATATATATATATATATATATATATATATATTAACGGCGACGAATAATTCAAAGTACGTCAAAATGAATTATGTTTCAGGTTGAGTATATTAAAATATATATGATAGATGATGATAACACGATGAATCTGTTGTCGTTTATTTTCTCATCAATTATAAAAATATGGTTTGAGAATTTTAATGAAAATAAAAAAATATTCAACGACGGAATTTGAACTCGGATTTTTTGGTTTCGTATTAAAAATTTTCAATTATCATGGAAAAAACAGTTGTTAAATTGATATGACGCGTTAAAATGTATGGAAAACGTACAATTTGTTCTCCTGAAAAAAAATCAGAAATAGACCTCAAATTTTCAGGATTCGCATATGAAACAATAGTGCAATATCGTTTACATTATTTATTTTGGATTTTTCATTGACATACGAACAATTTATGAAATTAAATTATTTGAATAGCTAAAGTGAGCTTTTTTTTATACACTTTTATATAAGTTTCACTCGTTTGTTTGGCTTGGTGGAATTTTGTAATCGATTTTTTCAGTATTTTCCGATGTTCGATTTAGCTGAAATTTTGCATACTTGCTTACATTAGATGACATTGCAAGCATCAATTAATAGATTTACAAAATAATTGATCAAATAGTGAAAAAATAATTATATGTCGCTATTAAATTTATATGATAATACAATGGTGCGATTGTTATAATTGGTATATTTTTTTTAAGAAAAAAATATTTTTATACAGTTAATTTTTGATGTATACTAAACGTTGGCGAGTTATGATCGATTATCGGACATTTCACAAAATGCCTAGACAGTTTCGCGTGTTGAGCGAAAGTCAATCGATTGATGGATTGATTGAGCTGAAGATTGATTGATCCGTCGACTGATTGATCGATCGATTAAACGTGTTTCCGTTCGCGCGAAATTTAAAACTTTATACACCGACATTGATTACATCATAAAGGAAATAATTATGTATATCATACGTTAGTGAATTATTAATATATATATATATATATATATATATATATATATATATATAATATATATATATATATATATATATATATATATATATATAAATATAGAAAATATTGACGTTTTGAACAGAATAATTAACGATAATTGACGCTCTGTTATGTGGTTTTAAAACAATTGTATATTATATATTGTATTTTATTAGAATTATCGACACATTTGAGAAACTATGTTTCTGGCAATTCGATCGTTGATTTTACGACGACACGTCTTTATGTTTATGACGTTTTTATGAACGTTCAAAAGGCGCATTGCGCATACGCAATTTACTGGAAAACATCAAAATACTATTCTGCAACTGCACAATTGAGCTACAAAATTTATGAGCGAGTCTTTAAATGTCTTTCTTTTTTTTCTTTTTTGCTTATTTATATTTTTCGAACAATGGCGCATTTCGAACGATTACCGTACAAATAGTGGTATTTACCATTAAACAGATTTTATTTTAGACAAATGAGATCTTTAGTGATTTTTTTTATTTATTTCTTTATTTAACCTTTAACCTTTAAAAATATAAATTATTAATTATTTATTTATCTTTTCAATCTTTTGACAGATTTTTTTATCAATATTCAGTTTTATATATTATCTTCTTATATATTCGCGAAACGTTTATTAAATATCTACTAAAAAAAACGAATCTTACAAACTGTTCAAGAGAGTGGGAGAGAGGGAGAAAAAACACATTTCCCTGTCGTCTCTCTTCGCCGATTCACCACTTCATTTAATCCATTTTTTCTACGGAAAAGTGCCTTTCCACACCTGCCAGCTGAACGTGGAAAACCATAAAGAACGATCTGGATATCGGGATGGGTGACAACACTGTGCGACAAATTTTATTCAATTTTTATTTTATTCCCTATATAATATATATATATATATATATATATATATATATATATATATATATATATATAAACGGCGTTCCCGTATTGGCTTTTTGTGTTTGCTGAATAATCAGAAGTTGCACGGAGTCAAATCGGGCAAATACGGTGGTTGTGGAACGATATGAACAGTATAACGTGCTGCATTATCGCAATGAAGGAACCGAGTTGTAAAAATATGTATTACTAAGAGATAATTAAACCTTTATTATAGACAGTTCTACTAACCTAGGGAAAAAAATACAATTTACCTGTTTTAAATGTCAATTTCATCTTACATTTTGATCACAATAATAATTATAAAATATTTATATTAATGAAAACAATGTTTTTGACACGATTGACACGAATAGTACTGTTTTATTGCTTTGAAGTCGTATAGGTAAAAAGTTTATGATCGTACATTAAGAAGCCAGCTGTCAAAATTTGTAGGAAATCAAAGCAAAATTGGATCGTAAATGCTGAAATATTTTATGTGAAATTATATAGTAATAAGTTGAATTTCAGCATGGCAAAGATCTATATTTTGAGTTGTAAAGATCATTTAAAATTAAATTGTTAAAATAAAGTTGCATTTGACGAAAAAAAAATGCTACACCACCACAAACCTTGATTTTTTTTTTATAGAATACAATGAGATATTATCGCATTATATTTCGAATATTGGTCATACTATATATGAATTTATGTTTATGAATAATTATTTTGTGTATAATGTTGTTGTATTCGTAAAAGTTAGTCGCAGTTTGGTATCGCAAAGTCACAACGATGAAACACAACAAACAGATAGATTGTTAACAAAAACAAAAGAAAGCATACTGAAAACTGAAAATAGGACACATACACACACACACACACACACACACACACACACACACACACAACCGGAACAAGAAGAACAAGTGGAAGTAGAAATTGAAAAGCATCATCGTACACGTGTTATAACCGACAGTGTAGTTTCTAGGTGAGTTCGCTCTGCTGTGGGGAGGTCAGCATTGAGAATGGGCGGTGTTTTGTCGGGAATAAGGGTAAGTGGGTGGGTTTTTTTTTTATTTTTTTGGGGGGAGGGGGATGGAGGGAGGTTGGTTTCGGGTGGTGTCGAGTGGCAGAGACAGGTCATTATGTGCCGCGACCGCTGCCATTAGTCATGCCTTTGCCGAACGTGTTTCAAAAATGGCACAAAGCGACCTCGTCGAACGACGTTTCAGACTATTCCTTGTTTTGCACGACTTTTTGTCACCGTTTTATTGTGTTCCGTTTCGTGTGGTGCGGTGGCCCCCCCCCCTCACTACCCGCCACATTTTTTTTTAATTTTATTTCAACGCGCCATATCAAAAAGATTGTCACTTTTTATTAATTTTACGACGTTTAAAATTTTAACACTTCAAAAATTAAATAATGTCATAAAATATATAATATTATAAATTTATATTTGTTATGTTCGAAATACGTTATATTGATTCAATTCAAATTGATAATATTCGGTTTTCGAATAATATCAAATGTGAACGTTAACACATTCTGACATCAAACGATAACCCGTAACTTTTTGGTTAGACCGCATGAAAAAAAAATGTAACATAAAATAGGAAGAAATTTTCTTGTAAAGGCTCCCGACAAATGAATAAACAAATTGAAGTCGAACGACGTTTCTTTGCTCCGGTCAAAGGTTAAAGGGTTTTTATTTTCCTCCATTTCATATACAGGATGTTAAAAATGTTATTATATTTATATATCGGAAAAAAAATATAGACAATTAAAAAAAATGTTATTTGACTTTAAATATTGTTAGAAAAATACTGTAAAAATTTAGATTACATTATATGATTAATATATAGATATAATTGTTAAGGTTAAGCTTGAGGAATAACAATTTAACACGTTCGCTACTGCACGAATCTGATACCATGCGTCACATATGTGAGTTATAGCTTCCAATAAACCACTGTTTATTATTAATGGAATTGCTATAAACTTCAATGAGAAATTATACAATGACTATTCCTATGTCATTGTTTCAAATATGAGTCGTTGGTTTGTTAGAAAAAAAAACTAATATGTAACCATATTGAAGCAAACGCGTTAATTATTAGTTAAATATTAAGAATGCCAAATGTTGAGGAACCAACAAATACTTTTGACCTCTGAATGTTTCTTTTTTTTTTTCAACACATATATCCGTTAGTATTGCGTATATATAATATATAAAACTGTATATGTGTATGTATGTATTTGTATTTTCTCCCTTGGAGACTTGTCAAGCTGTCAGACAAAGATTGAACTACGTACGGCGAGGGTTGCTCGGAGTCCTAGTAGTTGTCGAGGAGTTGTACAAGTAGTGAATGGGACGAGGCACCGCAAAGTGGACTTCGGTCACTCGACAAGACTGACCCTAGTTGCCTCCTGCCTTCTAACTGACCCACACTTTCAACCGTTTCCACCCCAGTGTTCTCGGTTTAATGCCCAAACTCTGGAATGTACCTCCGAACCCACGGACCTGACCTCACCCTCGACCACCACTCCATCTTCTTCCAAGGGGAAACTGTCCGACTGGCTCGTTTCGCAAGCCCTCGCTCAATTTGCAGAGTGGCCACAGAAAAGGAAGAGCTCGACCGCATTTGAATTTCAACCCTGAAACGACCGACGAAATATGCAAGCGGAATTTCAGCGATTCGACCACGTTATTCCGCAACCGCATTACACTGCAAAAGGTATGTCGTTCGAATTGTGCTACATCTGATTGATTACCAATCTGGACTATTTATTACAGTCTCGTTATATAACTATTTATGATGACTTAATCGAACAGATTAAACATGGCCTATAAAGTATGAATGTTAAATGTGAAACTAATGACTCAATCACAAATCGCAAAATTTAAATTTTGATCCTAAAACGTTCATGTAATTTAGTTTTTAATATATATTATATGAATCGTAACATAAATAGATTCAGAACCTTGTCATTTTTTTTTATTATTTCTATATAAATTGCGAGCAATATTATTCGAATATATTTAGTCATTAATGCATAATGCATATAACCGAGTCGGAAAAGGACACGGAATCCAGAGGGTGTTAAAGCGGGTAGAAAGGAAAAGTTCGAGTAGCGAACGGGTCAAGACGGATAGGGGGATCCCGCACATACATCACTTGACCCGGGACCTCACCTGTTACACTGTGACCCACGACCGGGA
Source organism: Leptonema lineaticorne (assembly GCA_024500535.1). Taxonomy (NCBI): domain Eukaryota; kingdom Metazoa; phylum Arthropoda; class Insecta; order Trichoptera; family Hydropsychidae; genus Leptonema; species Leptonema lineaticorne. Next base: position 1,452,372 of record JANIJI010000014.1, read on the forward strand.
CCTCCGAACCCAAAGTCCCGGAACCCAGAACCCAGAACCCGATGCCGACACGTACCGCATACAAAAATCTCAACACGTTAACCGACGGCCAAACGTTTAACGCTCGACCGACCGCCGACCTATCCGTACTTTTACTAAACTCTTCCCCCCCCCTCATCACCGCCACCATCACACCCACCTTCTCCTCTCGTGCAATCGCAAATGTGTATGTGCTTACAATCCGCGTTTAAATATTCCCGTAGGAATGTACCGGAAGCTGCAAACGTGCAACAATTTTCAACTCAAACGTTCCACGTATCGTCGGATGTTTCAATTTTAAACTTTGCATTCTGATTTAGTTCAAAATTAACTGCCTTTTTTATTGTTATTTTATTTTACATCACTCGAGATTGACTATCAACATTCTTATTTTGTCTCTTACTGAGGTTTTTACTATTTATCTAAAGAGCTGCACTTCAAATATGGATGCAAATTGATTTGATTAGAAATAATAACAATTTGTAAAAAGAATTCGATATAAAATTTACATACATTATAACCATTTCAATTATATAATCTTTGACAAATTACTTATATATAGTACACCACCGGTATGATATTAATGAAGACGAAGAGCGACGAATGAAGCATAGTCGTGATTTGATCCGATTGAGTAATCGTGGCTCGCATTGGAACTAATGCGAGCACATTTTCCGAACGTTCGCGCGTTCATCCATCAGCAACACGTTGCCAGAGAAGAAAAAAAAAAGAAAAAAAAAGTGACGGCAGGAGAACGGGTTAAACGCAGGGCGGTGGGCGGCGGGCGATGGGCGGTCGCGGTGTTAAAAAGGTTTCGGTCGAGGGGAACACGGTGGTGTCTGGAAATCTATCCACAAATACTTTCCACACAATAATAAATGTGGCGACACGGTAATGGTTTCTTCTCACGCCAGGCCCGGAGACGGCCACATCAATTATTTTGGCTTTGTTCCGGCGACACATCAATATCACACTCTAAACCCCCTCACGTCTCCATACCGTTTCATACATACCGTCGTGTTCCTTTCAGTTAACACCTTCGCCGCGGGCTCTTCGCCGATTCGTGCCCGTTGTTCAGACGCTTCACAAAGCCACGACGTTTCGATTAATCATCTCGAGGCTTCATTTCGCTTTCGACCCTCGTAAAAATATTGTAACGCTTCCTATTTTTCACGTTTGCCATGTGTATATATATATATATATATATATATATATATATATATATATATATATATATATATATATATATATATATATATATATGTGTGTGTGTGTGTGTGTGTGCGTTTTGTGTGGTGAAATTCGATGGCGATTTATTACTTAGGGATCGTGATTTATATTGAAAACTCGATGTTTCACGTTGTAATATATGTATCAATAATGCTCGACATTTAACCTTTCTATGTACTAATTTTTAGATATTGCACTTTCATATTTTCGCGCGTAAATAAAAAATATATTTTATTGAAAAATTTGCTATTGTAAAACTATATAATTCACATTGCGAATTACACCAATCAATCTCTTTTATCTTTTGAAGATCTTTAGTAAAAAGACTTTGAATGATTAATTGCACTTTACCTAAATGACCAAATATTCATTCCATATCAATATTATTAATAATATATATGTGGATTAAATTTTTCGACTAAGACGAAGATTAATTTTATCTGTAAGATATTGAGAAGAATTTTTAGTTGCTAAAAAGAGATTTTTTTTAAGAATACAGTTTACCAAAAAAAAAAAAAAAAAAAATTCATCCCTCAAGAATATATTGAATTATGTTAACTATCTCGTTCAGATAACATGTACTACAAATTATAAAAATTAGACCAATAGTTAGAGACGGATAATTAAAATTAATTATGAAGGCATAATTTTATATTCAGTCTATAGTTTTTTTATTTATTATATTGTCTACTTTATACGTTTTCCTGGAAACAAGTTGAAAGTACCGACGTTTCAGAAGTCTCCAAACCTGAGAACCGACCGTCAACGTTGAGAACACGTGCCTTTTTTTTTTTTTCATACGAGTTTTCTCTATAAACGGACGTCACGTTCGTCGCCGTCACGTGCTAGATTTAGTGCGTCGCCAATGCGGCACACGTGGAAAGTTAAAGGGCTTACAGGACAAAATCACAAGTGACCAATTCGAACCGCCCACTCGAAAGAGTACCGATCGAAAATTGTACGCTTTTTTGTTTTTCGCTTAACGTCACACTATTTCAAAGATTCGCAGCCGGTTGGGATTTGATTTCGTGAATGATGAAAGTGTCGTTTATTGTGATCGCGTTCGTGTCAATTTCGATTTCAATATATAAAGTAGTGTGATCATTATTATTCAAAACAAAAAAAATCTTCATACTACTATGATCATAAAGTAAGGTGAAATTGTCATTTAAAACTCCCGGGTAGGTAAATTGTATTTTTTTTTCCTAGGTTAGTAGGACTTTCTATAACATTTACCAAGCATCTGTTTGTCAAAAGGTTTAATTATCTCCGAGTTACACGCGTTTTTACAACTCTATCACGGTAATATACCAAAAACTCAACTCATACAATTGCGCAACCACCGTATTCGCCCGATTTAGCTCCGTGCGATTTCTGGCTATTCAGCAAACTCGAAAGGTCAATGCAGGGTCGCCGTTTTATATATTCAAGCTAATGCAATATGTGGTCTCACGTTGTCATAATTCAAGACAATACCTTATTAATTCATTAATTTTGTTAGATTTTTTTACTATAACAAATAATTGATCCAGTTAATAACAGTATTTATTGTTTCACTTTGAGAAAGAAGCTCTTTGAAAGTTACGCTTTTCGATTCTTTTTAAAAAAAAAAAAATTTTTGGGAAAATAATATTAAAATAATGAACGGGCTTCGCTATATATATATATATATATATATATATATATATATATACGTTGCATACACTCTGAACGGGCCCCGTTTGTGACGACCGGTCACATTGATGACGTACGTCCGTTTGTGTGTTGATTTGCGTCAAAAAGCGGCGCATTTAAAAGGTCAAACGTGTAACACTCGCTAAATTAATTATTCATTATTATATACAATAACGATTTTTTTTTTCATTTCATTGTTCTTCTATTGAAAATGAATTCTAACGGTGGAACTACTTTCTTAGAAATACATTTAAACGCTTTTTATTACTTTACCGCCATCAAGATTGCGCCATTTATATTTTTATTATATAAGAATATATACTATTTTTATATATTATATTTATAAAATTATTTATTATTCATCCGGCGAACTTCCTTAGAATTCCTAGAATCGAATCAATTGTAAGGAAAACGTGACAAAATCATAATCAGAAATCGTAGAAAGAAATATATATATTTCATATAAAATCAACTCTACCTAAAATGTCTAATTTACAAATGTTTATTATTATTATTTTATAATATTAGAGACATTAATTGTTTAAATTCACTTAGAGTAGAGTTCAAACTCAAAACGTCGTTATAAATACGTCATATATTTAAAAAAAAATCCGAATTTTGAATTGAAAAATAATCAATGCCTTGAATCTTATAATACAAATTTATGTCTAAATTCTTTGTTTATTCTTCCAAATCAATTTCTTCCCCTTCAAAGTAATCTCCGTCCGATAAAACGCACTTTTGACAACGCTTTTTGAAACAATCGAAATAGTCTTTTTCCGGTATAGCCTTCAAGATCTTCTTCGATTCGGTTTTTATCTCATCAATCGTGTCAAAACGGCGTTCCCGCATTGGCCTTTTAAGTTTGCCGAATAGCCAGAAGTCGCACGGAGCCAAATCGGGCGAATACAGTGATTGCGATGAACGATATGAATCGAATTTTTGATTAAAAAATCGCAAAGAACCAATGCAATATGACATGGTGCATTATCGTGATGAAGGAACCAAGAAATAATTAACTAATTAAACTTGGAGATAATTAAACCAGTCCTACCAACCCAGAAAAAAATACAATTTATCGGCCTTCTTAATACCCGGGACTTTTAAATGACAATTTCACCTTACTTTTTGATCACAGTAGTATGTAAAAATTATATATATATATATATATATATAATTTTTATTTACATACTAAATACTAAATAATCATCTTTAAATTGTCACATATATTAATATTCACCGTGGAAAAAAAGGGGTTGTTTTTTTTGCACATTTTATTTCATATTTTTCGATTTCATCGAAGAGTGCGTAGATTAAATTACAACCGCCTGCGGCTGACGTATTGTTATTGCCTCTTTATATTATATTTTTATTTATTTGTTTATTTTATTCTATTTTTTTTTTATTTTGCTTCTATTTACGCGTTGAATTTCCTTTTGAAGTCGCATTGACGGCGAAAACCCCCAAGATTGCTTCGCACCCTTTAAATATCAAAAAAATGGGGTCCGAACAACGGGGACACGGAAAAAGTTACCCCAGTCATTTTTAAATTGCCAACGTTGAAGTGTTGAACGGCTTCATATACAGTGATTTTATTCATTGAACAGTTTTTCCCACAATTTGTTTATATATAATATTTATTTGTTAATAAAGAAATTATTATAATATTTTAATAATATATTATAAATCATCATGATCAACATTCACATGAACGAAGTCCTTTTCAAGCTTTTAAATATACGATTCATCTCTATTTCTCATACGATTAATTCAACACCTCATATGCTATAACATATCTATCCTTTGTTCTATTATATATATTCACGTAGATGCCAGTTTAACACCACTTTTGTCAATTTGCCGTAATTTCTTTTAACTGTGTGCCAAGACCATTGGCATTTCAATTTCTTAACTCTATTTATTTCTATTAATTTTGTATTTCTCATTATTTCGAGGGATCGGCAATCTGCGGCTTCGTTGATATGAAGCTGCGGCTCTTTATTTCCATTTTTTCTACTCGAATAACCGTGCAAAACCATCGCTCACATTGAATTTGTTTGTTATTGAAGTACAAATTAGTGTTGTATGCAAATGTTTAATTGTTTTAATTTTTTACTTAAATAATAAGCGATTATCTAATTTATTATGAAAAAAAAAACACTACTTTTATATAAATAAAGAGATTAGTTTTTTTTTTATGACAAGAAAAATTTTTGTGGCTCTTTAAAAATTTTGAAATTTTATAAATTGTAATTTTTGACTCTACCGACTCAAATGGTTGTCAATTCCTGGATTCATTCCTCTTTGTAAAGTACATAAAGTATTACTTTTAAATAATGTCGCCCATTTATTAGCTTATTAGTAATTTCTATTATATAATAATATGTATATATTTAATGTAAGAATAGAAATATAGAGGTGACAAAAAATATGCACGTAACAACTCCCGGCATCACTGCGACCTCCGCCCGAGACTCTTATACAATATTTAACGATCGATTAACCCTCCGGCGACCGACGCGCGAACGATAATTAATTATTGGCGTTCACGGTCGGTTAAACCCTCGACGTCGAAAGACTACCGGCACAACCGGCACAAATTTTCTTCTCATTTTTCGTTTTTCACGTCCGCCTCTTCTGTCCCTCTTCGGTATTATTTTCTTTTTTTTTTCTTCTTCCTCCACCGTCTTCTTCTTCTTCTTCTTCTTTTTCTTTTTCTTTCGTGACGTTTTTAAAAAGAATCGAGGCCCATTTGTCTGACGGTTTCCCCTGCGGGTGACGGGGCTGACGACCGACGCTCCATTTCTTTTGTGCGATGATTAATTTCTTACACCTCGGGCCCGCGTCCGGCTCGCATTAATCACAAGACCCGGGCAAAATAATTACCGGCTGTCCCGCGATAAATATTATAAATGCCCGGGTCGAGTAAAAGCCATGCCCGTGAAAATTGCGCTCCGTGTGCCAACGAGCATGCGCGTATCGGATGATAAATCTTTCCTATGAGACATGCAGTCAGCGGGCAAATCGTCCTATTAGGCAAGATTCGCACACAAATATAAACATATACTATTTTATCATGTCGTACCCGCGACCTGCCGATTATCATAAATAATAAAAAATCGATCAATTATCGGCGCTGTAATCTTTTCAAATATATATATATATATATATATATATATATATATATATATAAAACTTAAGCGGTTCTTTAATTCCATATACAAATATTATTTATTTTATAAAAAAAAAATACTTAAAACATTTTGTTTGTTATAAAAAGTACAAGTTAGTGTTATATGAAAATTTCGATTATGATTTTTTTTTTTAATTAATATCAGAGTAAATTAAAAATATAAATTCGTCTTTATATTTTTAAATTGTATTATTCGAGTTTCTTAAATAATATTAAAATAATAAATTCATTAATAAATTATCACGGACCGACATTGGTCCGCGAATTCAAGATTGAAAAACATCTTCAATGTCAGTCTTCCATTATTAATTAAAATTTTATTATTATATATTTTTATACATACACACACACACACACATAAGAAAAACAATTATAATTCTTCGTTCTATACATACTTCAAAGTGTTCAGCATAAATATGTCACATTAATGTTCATTCATATATTCCTGCAATACTAACATTATATTGATTTATAGTGTTCTGCGATATTCAAATATATATATATATATATATATATATATATATATATATATATATATATATATATATATATATATATATATATATATATATATATAGGATGATCAAAATTCAACGGACATATATTAATTTATATATTTTTATTTTAAAATATCAATTTATTATATATATAACGCTGTGATCAAAAAGTAAGATGAAATTGTTCATAAAATTTAAATTCTTTATTTATTCTCCCAAATCAATTTCATCCTCATAAATCCATAAAACAGTCGAGTTTTTTCGGTACAGCCTTTAAGATCTTCGATTCGATTTTTAACTCCACAATCGTGTCAAAACGGCGTTTCCGCATTGGCCTTTTGAGTCGCACGGAGCCAAATCAGGCAAATACGGTGGTTGCGCAACGATATGAGTCAAGTTTTTGGTGCACTACCGTGATAATTAAACCTTTCGACAAACAGACTCTTGACAAATATTATAGACAGTCCTACCAACCTAGGAAAAAAATTTCATCATACTTTTTAATCGCGGCAGTATAACAGAATTTAAAATAACATAATTAAGATAATAGAATGAAATTAGATCAATCGTTCTAACTGCTATTTGATATTCTAGGACATGATAGAACTTGTAGTGCAGTACATTCCAATTAATAATTCAATCATGCTCGTGCGTTAATTGCTATGTACTTAATTACTGCATAATTGATTATCGGATCGCACTTTCTCAACATTCCTAAAATTTAATATATTAAATATTTTTACGTTTTTATTAAAATAATATTGATATTGAATTTGTTACAAGGCATCCGTTTTTCTCATATCTTGTCCGTCATATTTACACGATATTTTCCTAAGCGCGGACCGCTTTATAAACATTGTTTCTCAACAATATATAATGGCATTTATGTTATTTTTATGCGTTTTATTTATGATCTCGGCAGTTTCGCCTGTGAGGCCATTATTTATATCGTCGGTCGTTCGCGACGTTCATTAGATAGACATTAGAATTTAAATGGGGCTTATCGCGGTCTTTATTGGCCGTTCGGCATTGAAAATACGAATATAACACTTGCATAAATCTTCAACCGCTTTAAAATATACAAAAAGCGCGTGTAAATTTATATAAATATAATAATTTTTAACGTCGGTCGCGCGCGCGCATGTGTGTGTGTGTGTGTGTGTGTGTAATATAATAAATATTTAAATTCGACGAAAACAACAACCGTTCTAGTAAAAACTACCGTTCGCACTTTTTATTTTATTTTATATTATTAATATCGCTATTAACCCGTTGCGGACCGAAAATTCCGTTATTTCTAATAAAAATGCGATTAATATATATATATATAAATTTATTTTTTTTCACTACGATAATTTTTAACGATATTGATAATTAATTTTTATAGCGTCGAGCGAACGACTTGATGTTTCGCAGTCGATATTTTATTTGTCAATATTCCATAACAGGGGTGGGCAAACTGCGGCTTGCGTGCCGCGTGCGGCTCTTTGAAAGCTTATTTGTCGCTATGGATAAATGTACCCGAGTTCCATTATCATTTATAATTTTAAAATAATTATCAAAAAAAAAGTATAATAAATATGTTCAATTTTTAATATTTAAATTCAATAAATATAATATCTGTTAAAAATATTAAAACTTTCAAATTTTGAAAAATGGTTCGATATATCAAAAAGCTTGGCCACCCCTGTTCTATAATATAAATAATTACAAAATTATTATTAAATTATATAATATTATTTATATTTTTTTTGCACAAAATTATACGTTCTAAATTCGGATATTTTTAATGATTATTTATATTAAAAAGATTCTACGCTAAAATAAAATGTATAAATTTTAATTAACATTGGATAATAGAAAAAAATATTTAATTATTTTTTTAAAAATAGAAATGCTTTCATAATCTTTTAGTATATATTTTTAATTATAAAGGTGATAAATTAAAACTTGAAAGTCATATTAAATATATGACGACTTAATATCAATATGTATTATTTAACAACTTGATTTAAATTTATAAATGCGTTGATTTTTTTCCACATTTCTGATACTAGATATTTTTATAGAATTATACTGTTCTTACAGATTCTCAAATAGTTTTATAATATTAATTTATTACTCGATGATAAATTAAAAACTATCAAGTTTGAAATTCTATTGAAGTTTTCGCTCGCTAATTTGTGACTATTAAGTCTATGAAAAATATTATTTAAATACATATATATATATATTAAAAATTAAAGATTAACCCTTTGAATGTTTTATTTTTTTAGTTTATTTATTTATTTATTTTTTTAGTTCATTAATCGTCGGACACAGTTGACAAAATGCCGAATTTCTAAAAGAAAAGCGTCGGCGTCGTTGACAGTCTAAACGCACAAGACGCGTCGTAAATCAAGACGACGAAAGCTCGCATTCTCGACAAACGAAAAGCTTAAAGAGATAAATAAAAAAAAGCGCCTCCGAACGATTAGATAGAGATGGAGACGATAGTGAAGCGAATTTTTTCAAATGAGAAATCAAACAATTATTGTGCGGAGAAAAAAAATAGGCGAAAAGTCGACGCGTCCGACTAGAAAATTTACGAAGTGGTCGCAAATAGACAATAATAGTATTTTTTTTTTATTGACGATCATAAATCGCCTAGACAAGATATCGCGAATTCGAATCTAGTATTATTCTAATTTAATTTTATTTCGACAATATCCAATAGAGAAGGTGTGATTTTGTACGATAATATTGCAAAAATGATTGAAAATTATTTAATATTTTACTATTGAATAAGAAATTTTTCATATTTTTTTTAAAGATTTAAAAAACACTTTAATCCAGTAATATATTAATTATTTTATTAAAGTTTTTTTTGCTCAGTAGACAAATATGTTTAGTCTTTCTTTCAACTGCTTTTCAAACAAAGCTTTCAAATTTACTTTTTACTTTCAAACAAACAATTCGATGCAAATTGAGAAATACTAAAAATAAATAGTATTTAATATATGTAGAATAAAAATTAAATTTTAAAAGCCAATGTTTTAGAATAAAATAATATTATTATACACAATACTAAAAAGATGTAATATATATATATATATATATATATATATATATATAGAATCTCCATTATTAAGTTGAAATATCGTTGAATATAATATAATTTAATTTTTCAGAGTCAATTTATTGACTTTAAATCAATCTTTAGATATTATTAAATTGCTCTATATAAGTTTATTTCTCTATTTAAAATCTCAAATCGTTGATTTATTATTTTTGACACTATTTTCTCAAAAAATTATTACCAAATCTCAAAATGCAAATTTTTTTTTTTTTAACAAAGAATTCTTCAACATCAATAATTTCATTCCTAGTCCATACATAGTAACGATGAAAAAGTATTGCAACAGAAGAACAATAAACCGTATTATATTATTATCGCTCACGTCAAACGACGGGCCAATATAAAGATGGTCGTTTTTTCTGTTCTTTTATGGCCGTTGAATTTTACATGCGGTGTAACGGATATGTGAAGTCTTTAAATCTCAATAATGCACGGCACAATAAATCCAATTATGGTCGTTTCGCTTCATAAATTTTATATTGCAGTCGTATTAAATCATACGCCCCTTTGGTGTGGAATCTAATTCATTTTCGTATTTATTGCCGTAACGTTTTACCCGAAATGCGACGGTCACAGTGACTGTTGATGGCGCGTTACTACATTTTTTCTTAACAAATTAAAAATATTCAGTATAAAGTGCTGGAGGACTAATAAATAAATGGAATCAATATTGAATATCTTTATGAACTGAGAAAGATCAATAAGCTGGTGAAAAGTTGAACTTGACTAAAGCACTCTACCATTGTACGTAAATGGGGGCAATTTCGCAAGCATTTCGCAAACCACCGTGTCAATATTAAAAATCGAATAACTTGAGAATGAAATATATGATGTAATATTTTTTTTCATATAAACTAAATATTTATTAAACAGATGACATCATAATTCTTTATAAAATTCAATTGTGTTACTACGTTATCATGGTTTACTATTAAACGACATAAAGCGTATTACTACGCTTCCCCCTTTACATACACTACTATGCTTTCCTCCTTAATATATATATATATATATATATATATATATATATATATATATATATATATATATATATATATATATATATAAACCTAACGAAAGTCTAAAGTTATTTTATAATTGAAATGTATAAATTTATAAAAGATTAACAGATTTAAATAACTCTAAAACATTAAGATAGATTTATTTAATTATAATTTTATAAGCGCATACGCATTTAATGCGACCGTGATTTTTTGAAGTGTGTCGACAATCGCTTCAGTATCAGATCGAAACAGTATTATGTAATAAATTTTTCCGCAATGGAAAATCGTAAATCTTCATAGATTGTTTAAACCCGGTAAAAGTGAACGTACACACATATAAATGAACATGTGAAAGTTGATATATAATATATATATATATATATATATATATATATATATATATATATATATATATATTATAATATATTTTTAAAAAATCTATTAGACCAATTAGAATTAAATACGTATATATATATATATATATATATATATATATATATATATATATATATATATATATATATATATATATATATATTATTTGTTAATTCGTCTAGTAATCGATTTACATGATTAATTTGATACTCTTCGTGATAAAATCAATCTAAATTTTTCTTCATCAATCTCACACTTATATATTAAAATATGATTATTTCTCAAATAACACTGTGTTCATAAAGTAAGATGAACTTATTTATAAAATGTAAATTCTTTATTTATTCTTCCAAAACAATTTCATTGCCTTCAAAATAATCCTCGTTTGATAAAACGCACTTTTGCCAACGTTTTTTCCAGTCCTCGAAACAGTCGGAATAGTCTTTTTTCGGTACAGCCTTTAAGACCTTCTTCGATTTGATTTTTTATCTCGTCAATCGTGTTAAAACGGCGTCCGCGCATTGGTCTTTTGAGTTTGCCGAATAGCCAGAAGCCGCACGTAGTGAAATCGAGCGAATACGGTGGTTGCGGAACGATATGAGTCGAATTTTCGACAAAAAAGTCGCGAAGAACCAATGCAGAATGGACACGGTGCATTATCGTGATGAAGGAACTAAGATTTGTAAAAACACGTCTAACTCGGAGATAATTAAACCTTTCGACAAACAGACGCTTGGTAAATGTTATAGAAAGTTATATCAACCTAGGAAAAAAATACAATTCATCTGCTTTCCTAATGCTCATGAGTTTTAAATGTTAATTTCACCTTACTTTTTGATCACAGTAGTATATATATACATATGTATATTATTATTGATTATTCAATAGCCGACTGCGTGACGCGCTGCTTAATGTCGACGTCGAATAAACATCGCATGCCAAATATCGTCATTCGATATCAATTAACAAACGTTTCGATTATAATGAACATAATAATTTGTAAAATGCTTAATGCCAACACATAAAACATGATGAAAATAGAAAAATATATATATATATAATATAATATAATATTTATAAAATGTATTAAGTCGAATTTTCAAAGAAAACCCCCGCCGCGTAACATTGAAAGTTATTGGCTCATAAGCTCGGAATAAACTCGTTGAACAAGACACGGTAATTGATTATTGGAAATAAATTTAACACTTATTATTTTTAATGGACACGTACCGCTCGACAACTTCAAAGTGTTTATGCGCTGCTAGGGAAAAGGAGAATTCGAATTAGGCGGCAGCGAATGTCAAATGGTGGCGCGCGCTCGCTTTTTTTTTCTTTACCGTTCTATAATAAATATATTCGGTAAGGTTTAATTGGATTAAATTTGTTCAATATTAACTATTATACGATTTTATTGATGATAAGTGTGATGTAAAATATAATAATTTCAAATTTATATGGGATTCCTATTAAAATATTTTATTAAATATTCATTCTGATATTATTATCCAGTATTGATCAATATTTTTTAATACACGATTCAATATAAAAAAAAATGTGTATAATATATTTTTTATGAGAACATTTCAAACATTTTATAAATAGGTTTTTTTTGTTACAAATTTTCCTATATATATATATATATATATATATATATATATAATTCTTATTAACATAATCATAAATCAAACTAGATTAAATATATATGGATCTAATATAATTTTTAATCGACACAATGGTCATTCGAATTTTGATAATAATAATTATAATACATTTTTATGTCGTTTTTTTTTCAACGCACAGTTTGAGAAGCGTTCGTTCCGTCTCTTTCGCGCGTCTTTTCACGCGCGCGGACAGATTTACGACGTTTTATAAAGGCGGCCTCTGATAGAAATATGAACTCTCTCGCTGTAGCTGCCACATAAATTAACGTTGTAATGTTTTAGTCAACAGATTCTTTCGTTCGCCACGATTTTATTAACTGCGGCCCGTTGATGGAGGCGTTTGGCAATCTCTGGAATCGAGTTTTGCCGTTTTTCCTTCATTGCAAATTGCTTATAATAATCGTCAAACGTTACAAGCGCTGTAATAAAATAAATCAACGACACACGATTTACTCGATATTATTATTATGACACACTTGCGTTTTATAATATTATATATATATATATATATATATATATATATATATATATATATATATATATATATATATATATATATATATTTGACGATATACTACTGTGATCAAAAAGTATTAGAAAGGCAGATAATTTGTAAATATTTTTTCCTAGGTTGGTAAGACTGTCTATAACATTTGCTAAGCGTCTATTAGTCAAAAAGTTTAATTAACTTTGAGTTACAAGTGTTTTTACAACTCTTGGTTCCTTCATCACGGCAACCACTGTATTCGTCCGATTTCACTCCGTGCGACTACTGGCTATTCGGTAAACTCAAAAGGCCAATGCGGGGACACCGTTTTGACACGATTGAGGAGATAAAAACCGAATCGATGAAGATCTTGTAGGCTATTCCGGAAAAAGACTATTCCGACTGTTTCAAAAAAAATCCATAAAATATTGTCTTCCGAAATTTGTGGTGAAAGATGAATGGCAAAATACCAAGATACAGATTTCTCTTTAAAGATTTTGTTTGAAACAAGATGTCATTTAATTTTTTTTATTATTGATAATGTAATGAACTAAATGAATAAAATGCAAGAAGATATCATTTAGAAATATTCATTTAAATTTATAATTTATTTCAAATAATAATAATTTAATATACGATTTATATTATCAAGATTTAAAGCACAATTGACAATCTACACAAATATTAAGATGTTTCAATTTGTACGCATATCCCTGAAAATATTTACTTTTCTTCGCTGAAAATATAAAATAAAATTTAGAGAGAGAGAGAGAGAAAAAAAACTGAAATTAATAGCCGTCCACACTTTTTTCGAAATGAAAAATTTGTTTCAGCACAAAAATAAATACAGTCATATATCAATGTTTCGCGAATTATCAATCCGATATTTTTAAATAATTTAAATATATTATATTCTAGAGAATTTCAATGTTTTTTTTTCACAATAAAATCGCTCATATATAGTTATATATAATGCAACGCCATCTACCGATCACGATCGATAGCGGCAGCCGTTTTGAGGCAATATATATACTATAAATAATATATATATATATATATATATATATATATATATATATATATATATATATATATATATATATATATATATTATGGATATTTCCATGACATTTACGAATACTTGTATGGTGCATATAAACGTTCATGATTTATAGCCGTTTTCGAGTGAGAGTCGAACGCCATATTGTAATTTGGTTTTATATGGCGGCTGTATGAAAACGTCAGAGGCGAAGAAAGTTGATTGATGTGACGGTAATGAATACTGTGAATCGATCGTCATCAACTCGTTTAAACGGAAAACATACGTAATTTATGATATATATATATATATATATATATATATATATATATATGTATTTATATATGTGTGTGTGTTTTTGCACATTAAATGTTTTTTTAATTATTATTTAAAACTAGTTGAAATTGGTGTCAACGGAATATAGTCGATATTTATTGCGACGATATTCTTAACATTTACACACAAACACACACATACACACATATATATATATATATATATATATATAACAATTTTATCTAGTGGTATTAAATATATCACGTGTGACCAAATTGCTAGATAAACAAATTGTATTACTTAAATTAATATTACATAAATAATCTATGAATTTGCAAAGATCCGTTTGTATATGATAATATTTCAAAATTGTCGCTTTTGAGTTGTAACCTTATTCACTTTCAACGTGCATTATATTTAGACGTTTGAGATCAAAATCAAACATCATAACATTATATATACGATTCGGTAATTTTTTTGCCATACCTTATAAACGCATATATATATATATATATATATATATATATATATATATATATATATATATATATATATATATATATATATATATATATATATATATGTGGAGCGTTAATCCAGGGGCCGAGCGCAAATAAACCATATATCAGATTATATATACAGCGTGCGCGATAAGTAAGGCACCTGCGATATTTCAACGGACACTAAATTAACGTCGACACATACACACCATCATCGCTCGTTCATCTAATGAGGTGTCTGACATTTTTTTTCCCCGTTTTTTTTTATTTTTATATTTTTTTTACACCAATGGCGACGACGTATATCGAGTATATTTATTCGTTCTCGTTTTACGACGTACCGTTTATTGTTATACGACGTTTCGAACGACAGACGATATGTTTAATTCGATCATTTTGATCAATTGTCGATAGAATATATATATATATATATATATATATATATATATATATATATATATATATAATTATTAAAATGAAAATGAAATATATTATAATAACGTTGCGTATTGCACATTGAAAGTACATACATAAATATGAAGTTTAATTTGAGTCATAAAATTTGTTTATTATAAGTACACTAGACATTGTATATATTATCTGAAATATATTGCACGTGAATGTGAGAAGTATACATTTTTTTGGCACGATGTTACACTGATTTAGCGATACTATATGTATTTTTTGCATATTTTCGAAAAATCTCCGTAAATTATACATAATGACCGCATATTTTATATACGGACTGATTGGATAATTTTTTGACATTATATATATATATATATATATATATATATATATATATATATATATATATATATATATATTAATTATATAATTTTAAACTATATTTGATATTGTTTAAAAATGTATTCGTTGTGAATAATGAACATCGTTTACAAAAATAGGACACAGTTATACTATTATAATTCATCGATGGGAACGCGGCTTTACTATTATAATAATAGTTACGATAGTATCTTGCGTTGACTAATTTCACTGTTTCCGAAATTTCGTCAGTGAATTTTAAAATTGGTTTAACCAATCGCCTAGAAAGAAAGATATATTGTCAACAGGTGTCGGCAACAACGCGGCCGACGAACGCGCATAAACACATTTTTCGTATATACAGGGCGATTCGTTTATAATGAAAATCGTCAGTCGCGTTAATTGTGACGAAATTCGAGACCCGATTGTTGTGACACAGATTTCACTTTTGTTTTTGTTTTTTTACTAACGGTTATTTTTAATTGATTTTTTTTATTGAGGAGAGGGCTGCTTAAAATGAATAATTATTAATTATAATTAATGTATAATATTCTATTCATAATTATAATAAAATTAACGAAGTGTTAAAAATTAAAATATGAAAATTTTATTAAAATATTTTATCGATCTCAATATTAGTATAATTTTTTTAGAAATTATATATTATATATATATATAAAATCACAGGTTCAATTCTTGTATCAATCCTGTTATATTATATTATCTGAAAATTAAGAGTAGAGCTGATGACTCAATTACATTAATCCTGTTATATTATATTAATGATACATTTATGATAATTATTTAGAATTAATTATTGATATTTACATTAAATTTTTGCTTAATAAATACAACATAATACAGGAATAGTCAACACGTGACATCATACAATTATGAGTGACGCCTTATACTCCAAAAACATCCCATTTAAAAAAAAATCAAAAATATCTATTTAATCTAAAAATTTGAATATAAATTTTGTAGCGCATCTGAATTTTAAGTCAAATATCGATAAAACTTATGACAATTTATTAATATTCTTTAGTGATCAGAATAAAAACGCCATCTATCGGCGACAAATATCTTCAGAAATATAAAAATATGATTTATTGAATATTTTAAAAATTGTTGACGCTTATCACTGTGCACACTGTATATGAAAAAAAAAATTTTCGTTCGGTCCGAAAACGCAGCATCCTGTATACGAACCAGCGTGCACACTTATAAAAGGAATATTATTTTGCATAAATTAAACAGTCGCGCTATGTTAAAATACTAAATTTGATATATTGCTATATATTTTAGCATTTCGGTCGACAAGTTCGCGATAAATAATCGTCATAATTTGTCTCCATGGATTTTTCGGATTTTTTCGTGCGATATTTATCGCTAAAATTCGCGCAAACGCAAAATTATAATAATAAAGGTGAAATAGAGCGATAGAAAATTAAAAAAAAAACACACACACACATACACACGCGCGCGCGGACAGAGGACGAATAAATAAAATAAATAAAATAGGTAGGTACAATAATAATTTAAAATGCGATAAATATAATCTGAACGCGGCAATATTGTTTTATTTTATTGCAGCGGCTCATTTATTTGACACCATTAAATATTTATATATATATATATATATATATATATATATATATATATATATATAATATTTAATATATTATATATAATATAATATTATTTAATATATTTATAATAAGTAGAAAGAAATATTGCTATGATTTTGACGACTTTGGCAAATATCAAAATAGTATTTTGGCAAATGTTAAATGTCAAATTTGACGTCTCCCTATATTTTTTCAATATTTAAATCGAAAAATATAATTAAAAAATAATTCAGTACTTTGTGTCTTTTTGCTAATATATATTTTTTATTTTGATATATACTTAAATCAAGGTATATATAGAGAGATTCATATGCAAAATTTATAAAGTGTAATTGTCAATGAAACAAAAACAAAATTAAATACAATAAACATGCGCTGCTAATTCGGGCAGCGTCGATATTTCTGTATATATATCTTTTTTTTTTTCAATAATTGTAATGCATCCAAATTGTGGCAATATTCACATTATTAAGCTTAGTTTATATGATTGCAATATTTTTCACACATTTTCGTGTGATTTCATACTATATTGTAACGAATCAAATGCCTCATCAATATGAAACTTAAAAGCGCAGAATGTAACACGGTAGCTTTTGCGCTAATAAATAAGCTCAAATGGACCAAAAAAAAAAAAAAAAAAAAAAAAAACAAAGGAGCAGATACTCAAAAGCGAGTTTCCGAGGTCGTTAGTGAGTCGTCGTTGCTCAGCTCGAGGCTGGAAGATCCTTTTGATGATTAAAAGATCAAGGAGGTGGATAATTTACAGCGAATTTAAATTTGTTCCAAGCGTCTGAAGAGGCAGATCCGATTTGAATAATGGCGATCGACCGAAGAAAATATGCGTGTGTGTGTAAATGCGAACGTCACCATTATTTATCCTTTATATTAATTTTTTGTACTATATCATATATATATATATATATATATATATATATATATATATATATATATATATATATATATATATATATATATATATATATATATATATATATATATATATATATATATATATAGTAATATAAGCTATTTTAATTAGTATATATTTGAAATGGACTATTAAAACAATTGGATATTTGAAAGTTCAATTACATAAATACTAAACATTTTTTATACAAAATAAAATTTATATCTCAATATTATGATATATTATTATCATCGGAATAAAAAGCACTCTGACCTGTTAATTTATATATTATTATTCAATTAAAAAAAAAAACGTAACTCATGAAAGGATACAACATTTATTTCGATGACGTTTATATATGTCCTATTTGTGCACGATACTGTTTACGTTTGACGCGTATAAACGTCCCGCTCGCTTAATATGTTAACATAGGGGTAGGCAACCTTTTTGTGTCGGAAGAGTCAAAGATTACAATTTACAAAATTTCAAAGTTTTTAAAGAGCCACAATTTTTTTTCTTGCCAACAATAAATAGTGCTTGCATAAATAAAACTTTTTTATAAAAAAAAAAAACTAATCTATTTATTTATATATGTGGTGTTTTTTTCATAATTAATTAGGTAATATATATATATATATATATATATATATATATATATATATATATATGGTATTATTAGATAATCACTTATTATTTAAGTAAAAATTACAACATTTGCATTAAACACTAATTTGTAATTTAATAACAAATAATTGAGCGAACAAATTCAATGGTAGCGATGGTTTTGCAATGTTTATTCAAGTAGAAAAAATGAAAAAAAGAGCCACAACTTCACATCCAAAGAGCCGCATGTGGCTCGCGAGCCACAGGTTGCCGACCACTGGATTAACATCATCTACATCTACAATATAATATATTTCGTATAAATTGAAAAAAATTGAGAACTTCCGCTTTAAATAAAAAAATAGATGAATTTATTATAGAAACACATATCTAATGTATATATATTGCGATTATAGTATAAATTTCGTTTTTTTTTTATTCGACGACGTTAAAATGTCTTCGACGTGTCGTAAACACGTGCGGCTTCGTTTTTTCTCATAGTAGCGATGCGCGCCACTGTAAGCAAATAATATGCGGCCCGTGTTTACGATATATACAAAACTGGTCCGTTTCCCATGCCGTGGACCACCGCCGAGATTCGTTCTGTGGAGCCGCATTAAAAATAGTTTATAAACACAGTCGCGCAAACGACGCCAACATCGAATCGGACGAAAGTGGAATAAATATACGATCGAAAGGGTTATACGTAGAACTGCGACTCGGTATTTGGTATATAAAAATAAAATATTTAAATATATAAATTTGAAAATTATATATATATATATATATATATATATATATATATATATATATATATATATATATATATTGTCTATATCAGCGGTTCCCAATTTTTTTTTCTGTCTGTGTGTGTGTGTGTGTGTTAGGTGTATACACCTAACACACACACACATATATATATATAATTTTTATATCTTCAATCTTGTATAATTTTTGTGGTACGCGTACCGCAGTTTGGGAACCGCTAGTTAATATATACGAAATATTAAATCAGAAATATTAAATTTTAAATATTCTTTAAAAATCTTAATAATTTCGATACATTTAAAATGGAAGTGTTTTATCTATTGTCAATATATTTATAAATTATTATATATATATTTAATTATAATAAATAATATTTTATAAAATTGTAAAAATTTCATTAGCGATCAAATTTTTGAAGAACACAAAATTTTATGTGATTCATGAATTAAAAAAATAATAATTATAATTATATATAATTTTTCAAAATAAAAAAAATATTTAAATATTCTAATGATTTAAAATTAATTATATATTAGAAAATCAAACGAGTGAATTTTATATATTGCTATAAATAAAAAAAAATACATAATTTCAAAACTCAAAATAGAATATCAGACCTTTAAAGTCGTCATTAATTAAATATAATTTAAAATGCAAAAAACAAAAAAAAAAAAAAATACCATATATATAAAATATAAAAACGTGTTGCTCATTCGTGACAGATGAAACGAGTCGAGCGTTAATTATCGCCGATTATCATCCGATTATGCGGAAAAGCGGCAAATTATCGCTCGTCGATTTCCGTACAATTTTATACGCTTGAATTTCTCGATATTGAACCGAGAATAAAATCGATAAAATGCGACCGCAAACGAATTAACCTAACCGCTTTATTTTTAATGAAATCTTGTATACAGTAAAATTTACAAATATATATATATATATATATATATATATATATATATATATATATATATATATACATATATATATATATATATATATACATATATATACATATATATATATATATATATATATATATATATATATATATAATGTTTTAAATTTATAATATTTTTTTTAATGTCACATTTTTATAATATGATTATTAAATAAAAATTGACAAAATGATGTTCAAATAGAAAAATCATATATATTAGTATCGGACATCAGAATCATTGATATCGTTATTAAATTATTATTTTACGCAATCTGAATATTTCAAAAAAAAGATATTTATAATATCTGAGAATAGGGATGACGAACCTTTTTGTTTGTAATGGTCATTCTTCATCAATAGTCTCACACGGAGATCGCGTTAAATTAAAATGTACAAAATTAAATCAACGAATAGTTTTAGATATGGAAAAAAATATTTTGGCTTAAAAAAAATGACAAAATTTAGATTTTAGTTAAAGTATAAAATATTAAAAATAAAATCGCATCATACAAAAACGATTGTTGGCTTAAAATATTACACGTATTAAAGTTTCACATTCTCTATTCCTGCCCGAGAGTGTCTCGGGTATACATTTTAAATTATTAAATCCATGTCCTACAACAAATTAGAATATAGTTGATAAATAATATTATTTTTATATATTATATATGGGAAGTTTTAAGTTCATTTTATGTTCATATCGAGATATCAAAGAATTTACGTTTATTTTATGGATAACACAATCGAACGATATTTATGAACATTTAAAGGTTTCAAAAATTTATCATTGCGATTAATATATTATATAATGAAAATCATTTAATAAACATTTGACGTTTTCGACTGTTCGCGTTCAAATTATACGATTACAAAAATTTAAACTAAAACATTTCACAGCCGTCCGATACTTTCGACACGGTGCCGTATATATGCGGATACATGTATGTACAAATTTTTTTTTCTTTATTTTTTTTTTTACGATCGACCGACCCGTCATTAGTCCGAGTATAAAATTCGGCTGCCGTGTTATATTATATTGTGCGGATCGTTTTTATTATGGTCGATCTCTATGCTCGCGCTAAGATAATCATCTAATTTACGATCGAAAACATCACCGAAACGACTCACAGACACACTCGTCGTGCTCACATTTTTAACAACGTTAAAATATACAAAATAAACCGTATATATATATATATATATATATATATATATATATATATATATATATATATATATATATATATATAATAATTTCGTAAAGAAAAAAAAATCTCTGAGGTTTCTTTTTTTTTCGCCTCCGTTAAACGCGGTTAAATATTTCGCGTGGGCGTCTTAATTATTCGCTGTTATCTCACCGACGAAAGAACGTCGAAATATAACGAAAAAAAATAATATATATATATATATATATATATATATATATATATATATACATATATAAATATATATTATAAATATCATTTTTATAAAAAGAAATCAATTAATAAATTGCAGCAATTTATATGCGATGCGCGAGCGCGATTAAATCGCCGTCCGAAAAAAAAAGAACAAATAAAAAGGTTTTCGACCGCTTATATCGCTAATTGCACCGAATCGAGTAAAAGCGTTTTTATTAACGTTTTAAATCGGTCAAAACGCAATATTTTTTAATATACATAAATTCAATATTTAATTTTTATTATATAGTATTAATGTATTATCTGTATATATAAATATATTTGTATGGTTGATTTTAATATTAAACAAAAAAAAAATTGGAGGATTGTATTTTACTCACCTCTATATCTGACTAAAATTCACTTTTGCCAACACTTTTTCTAGTCCTAGAAAAACAGTCGGAATAGTCTTTTACCGGTATAGCTTTCAAGACCATTTTCGATTTGGTTTTTATCTCGTCAATCGTGTCAAAATGGCATCCCCGCATTGACCTTTTGAGTTTGCTGAATATCCAGAAGTCGCACGAAGCCAAATCGGGCAAATACGGTGGTTGCGGAACGATATGAGTCGAGTTTTTGGCAAAAAAGTGGCCAAGAACATTTAAATAATTAGACATTTTGACATTAAAAGGAAATAATTAAACATTTTGACAAACAAACACTTGGCAAATGTTATAGCCAGTCTTACCAACCTAGGAAAAAAATACAATTTATCCGCCTTCCTAATGTCCGGTAGTTTTAAACGAAAAGTTCATCTTACTTTTTGATCACAGTAGTTTAATATATATATTATTAATATCTTTGTATAATAAAATTATGTTTTATGAATAAAAATAAAAATTATTTTCGTTTATATAAAAGATTTTTACGCTATAGAATTCCATCTAAATAATTAAATATATATATGTATATATATATATAAACCATAAATATATAAAAATTATAGCAATATAATGATAATAGGTTTTGATTATATACGGTCGTTGATATTTCCAAATAAAAAAAATGGCGATTTAATCACAAAGACCCGAGACGCACAATTAAATAAAATAAATAATTTCGAGGGTACGGCGGCAGTTAAATATTAATTTTCAATATATTTTAATATAAACGATCGTAAAAATTTCACTGAACATTATGTTTATATCGGAATTTTGAATATAAATAAATTTATGACAATTTTTATAATCGACTTTCGAATATTATTGTTGTATTTGTAGAAATATTAATTTATTACTTATTCTAAACATAAATGAAACTATTATATGAAAATATAAAAAATATAAATTTATTCAGTATAAACAGTTGTTGAAATCAATATATTTTATATCAATAAAAAAATAAATGTAGTTAGTTACATATCTGCAGATTTTGAAATCGTTTTCTTGATTAATATTATATGGTATATAATTATTATTTTTTAATATTTTATATATATTTTTTATCAAAGAATGTCACTTAATATATTAGATTTTATTATATAAAATATTTTGATATTAATTTATACATTTAATGACATAGTAAATAATTTGAAATATTTAAATAATTTAGTATATTAATAAATATATCGTACAGTACAGTGATTTCCAACATGTGGTACGCAATATATATATATATATATATATATATATATATATATATATATATACACTAAGGAGATAATCAGTAAAGGAGTACACTAATGAAAAAAAATGGGAACCTCTGGAATAATAGATAAAAATAAACACATCGATTTATTTACAAACGAAACAACGACAAAAATCACTACACGAATCAACGAGACAACGACGGTCAAAAATAAAAATAAAAACAAAGTTAAAATAAAAACACATCGTCGACAAAACGCATTTACACCCTTTGCGCACACGTCGGCTCGCACACAAATAAATAAAGGAAACATAAAACGGCCGTACAGTCGCATGTACATAATAGAAACGTATCGTCGAAATAATAAAAATCGGGCGTAAAGATAAGAAATGGCCGCCTCGTGTATACTTAGCCGCCATTTTCGGGCGCAATTTGTATGCAAAATGTCCAATAACAAATTGTTTATATTAGCATAATATGCCAGTAATGGCGGAGCGAGGCAGCGCGGCCTCAATTATGTCGAAACGGCCGCCTTATTTAATACAATAATTGACTACTATCGATACTATTACAAGTCCAAGATTGAAACCTTCGACGAAAAATTAATCGATAGTGGCGCAATCTCGAAAATGCCCCCCAAGTCTCCCCTAATCGCAGCTAAATATTCACAATTAATTTATTATAAATATATTGAAAGCGGTCGGCGAAATGTGATTTCAAACGCCGGGGCATTAGGAAGGCGGATAAATTTAATAATTTTTCCTTGGTTGGTCAGACTGTATATAACATTTGCCAAATTTGTTTATCAAAATGATTAATTATATACGACTTATATGTATTTTTACAACACTCGTTTCTGCACCACCGCTCGCTTCTGTGATCCTAGCAGCAAAAATCCTGAAACGCGAAATTTTTCTAAGTCCAGGATTTCTCCATACATTTTCGTCGTTTTTGTCCGGAAAATGGGCCGGGCGAGATGAGAGGCGAAATCCAGGAGGGTGTGGGCAAGAACTTTCGGTTCACCGGAGAGTCGAGGCCGGATTCGGGGCCGGCCCCAGAGAAATGTATGGAAAATTCACGGAGGAGGTCCTGTTGTGACGTCACCGCACCGCCGCTCGCTTCTGTGATCCTAGCAGCGAAAATCCTGAAACGCGAAATTTTTCTAAGTCCAGGATTTCTCCATACATTTTCGTCGTTTTTGTCCGGAAAAAGGGCCGGGCGAGATGAGAGGCGAATTCCATGAATGCGTGAATGATCCATGAATGTAGATCTGTTTATGCATTATACAATATAAATCTGATTTTTAATTTTGTAGTTTGCTGATTAATTTTATATGAAAATTTGTTCGCTATTTTTAAATGCGATTATTATAGTATTATATTAATGACATGATTATACCTAATTAAATGATAAATTGATATAATTGTTTTTTGTCGCCGTTCAAAAATTGATCTGTGTCGTCGTAACGCGTTGAAAATAAAAATTGCCGACGAATTATTATATAAAATGGCGAACATTTAGATTAATACGAGAGCTGACGTTTTCACGCCGTTGAATCATGGCGTCCATTTTGATTTTATTAATAATTTAAGCTTTAAGAAGGCGATTCGTTAAATTAATAGCCGCATAAATAACGGCAATACCGTAATAAATTTCAATACTTGCACACGAATACGAATACGTAAACAAAAATATGCGTATTCAAATATACATATATGGTCGTTATGTGTGTGTGTATGTCATAGGCAGTTTGTATATTTTAGTCATTTGTGGTGACATATGAAGGAAAATATTTTTAATATAAACTGTGATTTTGTTGAGTATTAAAAGTGTGAATTTTTATTTTATCCATAATAAATTTATATTTAATATATATAATTGTTTATGATGTGAGAGATTTTTGCTGAAAGTGTAATTAATATTGATTTATATTAAACAAATTATAAAACGAACATCGTTTTTCAAAAAATATACACAATTGATAAATAAAATTTATTTATGAATTTTGAATTAGATTTTTTTACTTCGCGAATCAATCCTTTTATACTTTATATTTTATCATATATTTTAATAAATGTTAATTTTCTATATAAAAAATATAGTACTATGATTAAAGAGTAAGGTGAATTTGTCATTTAAAACTCCCGGGCATCAAAAAGGCAGGTAAATTGTATTTTTTCTTTAGTTTGTAGAACTGTCAAAAGGTATAATTATCTCCGAGTTACACTTCTTATTACAACTCTTGGTTCCTTCATCACGATAATGCACCATGTCATACTGCATTGGTTCTACGCGACTTTTTTGCCAAAAATTCGACTCATATCGTTGCGCAACCACCGTATTCGCCCGATTTGGCTCCATGCGACTTTTGGCTATTCGGCAAACTCAAAAGACCAATATGGGGACATCGTTTTGATACGATTGAGAAGATAAAAACCGAATCGAAGAGGATTTTGAAGGCTATACCGGAAAAAGGCTATTCCGATTGTTTCGAGAACAGGAAAAGGCATTGGCAAAAGTGCATTTTATCGGACGGGGATTACTTTGAAGGGGATGAAATTGATTTGAATTTACATTTTATAAACAAATTCACATCACTTTTTGATCACAGTGTTATATATTCTACGATTTATTTGAATTATAATGTAAAATTGAACATCTATAATACTTTATCGTATTATAAAAATTATAAAAATAAATTATAATTATACAATTATTTAGAGTAATTTATTATTATTTGAATTATAATGTAAAATTGAACATCTATAATACTTTATCATATTATAAAAATTATAAAAATAAATTATAATTATACAAATATTTAGAGTAATTTATTATTATTTTTTTTTACCATCAATGAATTTTATTCGTAGATCAATACGTTTTTTTTTATAATGATTGAATTATACAAAATGCCCGTAGCGTACATAATCTTTTTATTCACACATTCGATACGACACAATAAAATAAATACTACCGTAACATACATACATACATACATGTTTTTTATAATAAATAAATAAAGTCTCGATAGTGATCAGGCAATTTACGACTCGACTTTCAGCTTATCGCCTCAAACTACCCGTATATGTAAATTGATATTAGCTTACACGAATATAAATAAAATAGGTGCCGATGTTTATTTCTCCCTCTCTCTCTCTCTCTCTCTCTATTTTTCTCACTGTCTCTCTCTCTCTCTCTTTGAATATATAATGCATAGAAAAAAAAGTGAACCGGCATCAGGATCTTTGAACATATTTACGGTTGACAAATGTCGCTTGTTTTCGATGTCAAGACTTGACGCCTATAAAAAAAATCAATATAATTTAACGCTACTGTGCTATTTTTTTTTCGTCATAAAACATGGTCGCCCTAATCGTGCAAAATAATATTTTTAT
Organism: Leptonema lineaticorne; assembly: GCA_024500535.1. Classification (NCBI taxonomy): domain Eukaryota; kingdom Metazoa; phylum Arthropoda; class Insecta; order Trichoptera; family Hydropsychidae; genus Leptonema; species Leptonema lineaticorne. The sequence goes on from JANIJI010000014.1 coordinate 1,479,485, forward strand.
AATTTAATATTAATTAATATAATCCATTATTACTATTCGCATTTAAAGCACAATACTTTTATATAACAAATAACGATTTTTATTTATAAATATGAAAAGGTTGACGATCGCTTTTTTTTTTTAAATTATTCTCCTATTTTTTTTTTGTTAAGCGTTCCGTCGCACCGCAACAGTAATTTCAAATTGTAAAATAAGACGTTTTATTGGTAATTGGCGAGCGAATCCAGGGCCGGACCGGTCTTTTATTGTCACTAATAAGTTTCAATTTTCACGGGATAGAAACTAAACAGAACAAAATGGAAAAGCTTTAAATCTGAGTTCGTTTTTCCGACGAGGGAAAACTCGACGGAAGAAAGTAGAGTTTATTCGCCAGTGGCGCGCTAAATTTTCACCGCAAAACGGCTAAATTTAAATATAATATCATTTCGATCAGTGGCGTACGATAATTCTATTTATGATTATATATATAAATTAGTTACATTTACTTATTTTCGCAAATAATTCTATACAATTTTCTTGTTTATAATATAATATAGGTAATTTGGAAATTTTAACTTAAATAATAATATGAGTATCCCGATAAAAATTTAATCAAATATAATCATAGTTCTGTGTAGTACAGGGGTCAGCAATCTTTTGAGTAGGAAGAGTCAAATTTTTAAAGAGCCATAAAATTTTTTTCTTGACATCAATAAATACTGCTTGCATAAATAAAGATTTTTGATAAAAAAAAAATAATCTATTTATTCATATATAAGTAGTGTTTTTTCGGAACAAATTAGATAATATATATATGGTAATATTAGATAATCCCTTATTATTTAAGTAAAAAATTAAAACAATTAAACATTTACATACAACACTTTTAATAACAAACAATTGAGCAAACAAATTTAATGCGAATGATGGCTTTACAATGTTTATTCAAGTAGAAAAAAATGGAAATAAAGAGCCGCAGCTTCACATCCAAAGAACCGCAAGTTGTCGACTTCTTCTAGTTTTTTTTAGTATTATAGAAATAAATAAAAAAAAACTATGAATAAAATATAAATCATTCGCGGTCTATTAAGCGAAATATTTCAAACAAATATTAAACTGGATCTCTCATTCATATTATTTATATATGGTGTTGCGTTTTATGATTTTTCTAGAATTATGACCAAAATTTATGAACACCTATTATAATTTTGGAGCCCGTATCCTTGTTTTGTGGACAGGTCTTTACCGATGCGATATAAAGATTTTATTGACGCCATGTATAAATATATATATATATATATATATATATATATATATATATATATATATATATATCGTATAATTGATTTGTCTCCGTCCATAAATGGGGCCCCGGCCGTATTTTATTTTATGGCCTAATCATTTTACGAGCGGGAGGAAAAAAAAAGGGTTCCATTAAATTTATTACCTAGAAACAGTCATTTCGTACATAAATCAAACGGCTTATACGGGAAAAGGGGAAACTGCCCTAATAAAAGTATTTGTTACACGTTATTGCTACTAAACAAGCGAGTCGCCTGAAAACGCTTTGCTTCTAGTATATTTATATGTGGATATAAAAACGTATGCGGTGAAACCACCCTAGAGTTTCTAAGGCGTTCCTCGGACGATACCGGTTCTCAAAATGTACGTTTATTGCATGAATTCGATTGTTAATTGTGTATGTGTGTGTAAATTCATAGTGAATAACAAAAGGTATTTATATATTTTTCATTGTTGAATATATTTAATATATATAAGAGATTATTCGATACTATTATATGAAATTTTATTTATATAAAAATTTCTAAAATATCTAAATGTCAATATTTAAAATATTATTACCATTTAAATGATATGACGTTAACAGATGGCGCTTCGTCGTTTAATACATTAATTATATAATATAATTTTTATTATATATATATATATATATATATATATATATATATATATATATATATATATATATATATATAATTTTTAATTGTACTACATTTTTATTATTCAATCTCGATTTTAATTTCATTAACGTTTTTTTTCCCTCCGTCGTTACGTTCGGTGTTCGAGGGTGGTGACTTTTCGCGTTCCCTCTTTTTTTTTATTATATTATATTATATTAAGAAAGTTTGCAACGGTGTATCTTGAGCGTAGGGACGCGTGCTGAATTTTATTAGCCCTGTTCGCCTCCGTTGACTACTTGTTATTCACGAAACGAGTCCTTTTGAGGGACAAACGCGATTGTTTTATTGTCCAATAAGGCCGTATTCCAACCCTTTCTCGTTAAATTCGAATTATACAAACCACAAAAATGACCTATCATTGCCAGTGAGAACGGAATTTCAATCAAATGCAACAAACACATGTTATCCAATTAATTTTATTGCGATATATTCATAGTAGGGGATTGAACAATGGTTGATATCACTGAAATTACAGAAAAAGATATTTTAAAAATCATACTTTTGATGATAATTATTTTTCGTTTATAAAAAATCATCAACAATTTTTTTTTTTGTATATAGAAAGTAGTAAATAATAATGAGATTTTTTTTTTCATGTTTATATATTGGATTTCTTTTCATAAAAATAAATATTTAAAAGACAAGAAATTATATTTTGGTTCATAAGGGTTAAATATCATAATAAATCATAATAAATTTGGTAATTTATAAAAAAATAAATTGTTAGAAAAATAATAAATGATTGGATGATGTTGAATAATGTGCATAGATGGCGCACTTTAGAAGCTCAAAAGGATTATAAGGAGAAGGATAAAATATATATACAATGAAATGAAAATTGAAAAAAAATAATTTAAAAGACGGTTTTATCAAATTATATTTTTTTCCATTTATTAATTTGACTTCAAACAACAAATAATAATAATCATAATAATAATAATAATAATAATAATAATAATATAACCATAAATTATAAAATATAACGATGAACTTGTGCTTAATTTAAAAATCGAAGGTAATATTTACGAATAATAATAATAAAGGTTTTTTTAACGTAACTATGTGAAAATAATTATTAAATATACAATTATCTATCTGATTTTTTATTTATTTTATTTTTACATAAGTATATTCTTATTTTATTGTGTGTTTATGTGTATTTGTGTGTGTGTGTGTGTGTGTGTCTGTATTTTTGCACGTGTGAATGTAAATAAGAAAAAAAATCATTTAAGTCTTTTTCTTATACACTAATTAACAAAGAAAAAACATGACAAAAAATACGAATATATTCATATATATGTTAACGACAAAGATCGACGATGTAAAATATCATGTTCAATTTAATAATAATAATAAACAAACATTATTGAGAATCACCGTTTTATACTGAATCATATTAGAAATATCGACATGTGGTATATTTTTAAGATTTAAATTTTGTCAAAAATTCGTTGTATATTTATTTTATTAATAATATATCGATCGTTGCCGCTAACATGTATATATAGCGCGATATATTCATATTATACATATATAAATATTTTGCATCAGGCTTTATTATGCGATCGAAAGTTATTTATTTATTTTTTTTATAATTATTTTAATTTTATTTTTTTTTACACACATTAATTGCTCAATGTATACACAGTTCGAACGAAATTACAAAAGAATAATTACAATATTAGTTAATTAATATAATGTATATATATATATATATATATATATATATATATATATATATATATATATATATAAATATTTATTTATTTTTACACAATTTTATACATACAAAAATCACTTTCATTATTTGCGAATCGAACCGCAAAATATAAATACATATATTAAATAAAAATTAAACGTGTAAATTTTCGCAACGAACGGGAAAGCAACGAGAATCCACCCCGAAGTATGAAATATTGAAAAAATTATCAATATATATATATATATATATATATATATATATATATATATATATATAAGATATAATATGTAACAATTTTTCGTTCTCGACAGTACTATAAGTGGAAAATAAAAATATTTAATATATTACAAATAAATTATTCGTTATTATTATTATTATTATAAAAATAAAATTGGTGATCGACGCGAGCTGCTTTTAACTTGAAGACTAGCGAATAATTCGAAAAAGATGTGAAAACAGATCGAAAGAGTTTGGTTTTTGAAGTTTATCAAATTTTATATATCGACATCGAGTCGTCAGCTCTGTGCTAAATCGATTTTTATCTATTATAATGCATTGATTTGATATGTGTGATTTATACAATAGTATCAAACTAGGTTTGATATTTTTGATTTATTTTGTAAATCATTTTACAATAAAAAAAGAATCGCGTTTAATAGACAAATATACAATATTTACACTATAAATGATATGCAAAAAAATAAGCAAACATATTGCTGAGCGTATTTTTTTTTTAAATTTCAATTGATATGCTGTAAAATTTTCAGCATCAAAATAATTATGTGAAATAATTTGATTATTTTATCATTGTTTACTATTATTATCGAGTAATTTTAAGTTTTTGTATCGAAACGAATTATCGGTACGACACGAAGGAATCAGAAAAAAGAAATTTTAACTATTTGATATATTAAAACGGATTAATTTTCAATTATCATAATGATGTTACAAGTTTACTTATTTTTGAAATTTGACAAATTTACTCACGAAAAATTTTCACATCTTGATCGAAACGTATATTTTTTTTTCCATTTAAATCGAGTTAAGTAAACAAATATATAATACATTGATACATATTACATGTTACTTATTAGCGAAAATAATCGTTAATATTTACAAGTGTTTTGTATTATAGTTTATGTAATTATACCACAGTCACATATTTGGCTTGCGTTTGGGTGGTTAACGCGCGGCGCCCCCCTCTGCGGCGAGGCGGAGCGCGCTGGGTCCTCACGGATGAAGACCCCTGTGTCCGAAAAGTGGATATGGGGGAAAATATGCCGCCAATGATGGATGCGGAGGCAAAGGGAAAGGCAGCTGAGGATGCTGCATTAGATGGGCAGGTTTGCTATAAGGATGAAATCTAGGCGCCAACGGACTTAAAGGTGGCGTTGGATAAGTTCTAGGAAGTAAAGGATGAGCACCGGATGTAGCTAAAGCGCTCAAAGCTGATGCACTACTGCTTCCCGTATCACCTAAAGCTGCAGCATGACCTCTAAGATGCTGTAAGAGTTCGTCGGATCCGGCAAACCTTTTTCCGCAATAGGTCGAATCACCGCCAACCCAACTGCAAACATATGGTAACTGTGAAGCTGCAGCCAGAGCTGCTAGTTGAGCATGAGCGTAAGCTGCAGCAGGGTGTCCCGGTGGTGGAAAGGCTGGAGTTTTTGCATGATCACACTGAGCACATCCCGCCGGACAAACTCCCGGTTTGAAACCACCACTACTTAATAAATGAGCACTCAATGAACATCCAGTGCAGTATGGGTCTCGACATATATCACTAGAACTCGCCGCTTTCAATCTGGCATAACTCAAATATGGATTTAATGCACCACTTTTAAGAGCATGATGTTGAGCTGCGAGTAAACCGCTCGTCATTAAATCCGCAGGCAGCGGAAAACCTGGAGGTGGAATACCGGTTAAAAATGCTGATGATGAACTCACCGGTATTCCCTGACCGGGTTTAAATGTTCCTAAAGGTAAATCTTTTACACCGAGATCGCTAATTGATGACAGACCGGTCGACGAATATCCTAATTTAGCACCCGTAGGACTATGTAATGAAGAGTCTCCATTTGGTCTAGGAGATACTTGTGATGGACTAGTTCTATCGGTTGATTTTTCAGATGGAGATTTTCGTTGGTTAGGAGATGTTCTTTGAGATGATGAACTGTGATTGCTGGAGCATCTCGGTTGAACCGGAGTCGTGGCTGCGCTGCCTTTAGATGAAACCGGAGTTCTAATAGCTTGCCCAGATGCTCTATCGTCTGGCGATCTGGTTTTATCTCTGGACGTTAAACACGATTCGTAAGGTTTAAAACTAGCTTTTGGCGCACTGTCGATAACAGAATTGCTACTGCTACTGCTAGGTGATGATTTATCTCTATTCGAATCACTGTTATGTTTATGACTTGATTTCATGCTAGCTTTTTCAGCGGCTGATATCAATTTTGGATTTGGTGAATCGGCACCGATGGCACTGCATGTTTGCGCCAACAACGCCAGAGGACTCTTCTTCGCATCCAGCTGAAACAAAAACGAAAAAGAAAAATTAGATTTTCACATAACAACACACCACAACGACAGCACGGGGGAAGGGGGATCGTTTAAGGGGGATGCTCGCTAACATATATCAGATTAAAAACAATGTAGAGAAGTGAGGTTATCCAATGTCTTGAACAGACGCGGACCAATCATGCGGAGAGACATTTTCATTATCCACACGTCTCTCCCTTCAGAACGGCTAAACTCGAGGTAAACAAGCGACGTCGATCGTCAACCTTTTTTTCCCCCACTCTATTATATTTTTTTTAAATTGGCACTACGACAGAAAATATGCTGAAATATTGCCGACAACATAAATAATGCAATAGATTTGAACGGACCGATGTTGATTCGAGTGAAACTGTGATAAATTGCGCGTTTAACTCGGTAGTTAATTATCTAGTCGGTGATTCCTTAAAGAAAAACGTGTCACGGTTAACATGATGTACGGTCGATGGAGACGCAATATATTACCGGCTTTATATATTATAATTATGTAAGTATCGAAACCGATGTTATTTTCGAATGAATAATCGTCATAATTCACGAGATGTGTCGTGTTTTCATATTTTAAATATTTCAAGTGTGAGCGCAACGTTGAAATATATATTTAATATTTACAGTGACACAAACGATACGCGATAACCACACTTCTATTATTAAACATACATTTTTTTCTGCATATTATATGAAATATATAATATAAAAATGAATGATATATATTAATACATTACCGGAGGAAAGCGTAATAAATACGATTAGCGCCTGCTATCAGTTAAAAGGGGGAAGCGTAGTAATACGCTTTGCAATGGCTGATGATAAACGGTGGTAACGCAGTAATACGATTGAATTTTATATAAAATAATGATGTCAACTGTGGAATAAATATTTAGTCTATATTATATAAAATATTACAATATATTTTTCATTCTAAATTTATTCGATTTTTAATATTGACACTGTGATTTGCGAAACGCTTGTAAAATTACCCCCTTTTTACGTAGCGGACAGCGACAAACTGAGCCCCTTGGTAAAGTGTTAACAAGTAGCGTGAGATAGTGTATGTATTATTGATTTAAAAATTTGGAAATAAAAATATATTCTTTACGTTTCTATCGACGAAAACACGTAAAGACGTAAATAGAATAATAAATTGTTCAACTATAATAAAATACAAATATTTTTTTTTTTAGTATGTTCATATGCGATTTATTATTCCGGTTTTATTTAACATTTTTAACGGCAGATCATAATTTAAGCGCGACAATTCGCATAAATTACAATTTCTAGCGAGAAATTCATAAATGTCTCTCTTCCTTCATCGATTAATTAGGCGGCATGCTTTCGGACATTTACAGCCTTTTCCGGAGGCAACTCGTTTTTGAAAACCAGTCATCCACCTGTTTCCTGACAATGCGATTTGATATATTGTCTGGTGAAACGTTTATTTATACCATATAATAAATTGCGAAGTGCCACGATTTTTTTTCATCGAGAAAATTTCATACAAATTTGCGAGGATATCGAACATATTCAGTACTTGTTAAAATATCTATATTTAAAATAAAATATGAATGTGATATTATTTTAAATTATGATATATATATTTATATATTATTTTTGATAATTTGTGATTTTATTATTCAAATTTAAAATAAAATTGGATTTCATTATCTATTATACAAATCTGTTATGTAATTAATTTTGAAATAAAATGCAATATAATTTTATTTATTATCAATGTAATTATTAATTTAAACAATATTTCTTCGTTTCAATATGGAAACGTATAAAAAAAATATATCGCACTGTTCCGCATCAGCGATAGTAAACCGTCGGCGTCGAGCGAAGAAGTCATTTTGCGATTACGCCCATAAAAAAAAAAAAACAACACCTGTAATAATGAACGTCGTAATTTTCATTGCGAAAATTCGCTCAAAACTGGCTTGCGAACATAATTACATAATTGGGCGATAATTTTCCACGAGTAAACATAAATATAAAGCGCAATTTAATTGCGAATACATAATTCAATGATTCACGCGTCATATATTTTATATAAGGTTATATATATATATATATATATATATATATATATATATATATATATATATATATATATATATATATATATATATAAAGAAAAAAAACCGAAGAATAAAAAATACGTTCGTAGACATTGAAATTTATGTGTTTATATATTTTTATAACATTTGCATAATCGCGATTTTATTGCGAAATAAATAATTTATTTATTTATTTTCCGGTGATTGATCCGAAAATTTTCTATATAAAGACATGTATGTTATTAATAAAAACATTATTATAAAAATAAAAATGTATATATAATGATGTATGCAAATATGTGTTTATAATAATAATACATATCATAACGGCGAGCGATGATATTTTTAAAAAAGGTAAACCGGTATATAAATGTATAAAGAAAATAATATTTCTTTAATAGTGAAAAGTATTATCACTTTTAAATGTTGATTTTTTTCATTGATATTTTTGTGAATGATTTAATGTGAAAATTTGTGAAATCGTTTAGCAATAAAATTTTTAGATAATATTGAAAATGCTAATGCTAAGTAAAATGTTGAAATTTTGTTTGTATCTATTTTATAATAATATAATTATTACTAGTATGATTATTATTTCATTTATATACAATATAATTCCCAAATAGAATTAAATTAAAGATATTCATATTTTATATAAATAATATAATATGAATGCGAATAGGTATGTGCGCGGTATTTCGAGACATGCGAAAAAAAGTTTGACAACCGCTGGCGACCGAGTTAAATCTTCCAGGACCGCGTTTGACATTTCACTTTGCCCCCGTGCATGATGTAATCTCTTTCTAGACGGGATGAAAAATAAGGTAGACAGTCGGAAAATTTGAACACAATGTGACGTGCGTGAATATGGCAGGTGGTTTCTAGAGTTTGAGGGTGTTGCCTTAATCATTCATTGTGTAAAAATAAAAATAAAAATGCGCATATATATATATATATATATATATATATATATATATATATATATATATATATATATTACGACAAACGACCGAAGGAAACAAGTACAATAAACATAGAGATCGAATATATAATACTACTCTGATCGAAAAAAAAATGTAAGATAAAATTATCATTTAAAACTCTCGGACATTAGAAAGGTAGGTAAATTATAATTATTTTTCCTAGATTGGTATGACTGTCTATAACATTTGCCAAGCATCTGTTTGTTAAAAGGTTTAATTATCTCTGAGTTACACGTGTTTTTACAAATCTTATTTCTTTCATCACGATAATGCATCATGTCATGTTGTATTAGTTCTTCGCAACTTTTTTGCCAAAAACTCGACTCATATCGTTCCGCAACCGACGTATTCGCCCGATTTGGCTTCGTGCGACTTCTGGCTATTCAAAAAACTCAAAAGGCCAATGCAGGAACGCTGTTTTGACACGATTGAGAAGATAAAAACAAAATCGAAGAAGGTCCTGAAGGCTATACTGGAAAAAGACTATTCCGACTGTTTCGAGGACTGGAAAAAGCGTTGGTAAAAGTGCATTTTATCGGACGAGGATTACTTTGAAGGGGATGAAATTAATTTGAAAGAATAAATAAAAAATTTACATTTTATATTCGTCTTACTTTTTGATCACAGTGTTATATATTGTAAAATAAAATTATGATATCAAATTAATTACCACTAATTGATCGAACAGTTTATAAAACTGTTAATTGATAATTGTATTGTCATTGAGAATGAATAAGTATGCAAAATTTCAACTTAATTGTATATTGAAAAATAGTTAAAAAATCGATTACAAGAAACAAACAAAAACGATGAAAAAAATTGTAATAATTAAAAAAACACAGAACATATTAAATAATTTACAATCTTTTCTTTGCATTAAAAATGAGAATTAAAATAATAATATACGCATTTTTTTGTGTACACTAATAAAATTTCGAACTATAAATCTATTCGATATAAACACGTAAAACGCTTAAAAATATATTAATATTCTTACGCATGCAATAAAAAAACGCATTAAAATTATACGATATATATATATATATATATATATATATATATATATATATATATATATGCATGCGATAAAATAAAAATATGATATTATTATTAATACGCATAAAACATATTTTTATCTATAAAATAATACAATAAAAAAAACTTGAACCATAATAATAATAATATAATATAAAATATAGCTGGTAGTGAAAAACGCTTATTCTCACATATTTTATTATATTATATATATATATATATATTTTTTTTTAATGTTAAAAATTATTATGATGCTAATCAAAATTTGCTATATGGCGTGTAACTCGACTGTGTAGATATTAAACGGTTTATAATATAATAACGATAATACATTTTTATATTGAAAAAAAAAACAGTGATTCTCAATTATTTTTTATTGGTAGGATATTTAAATATTCTATCTGGAATAAAATATATATCTATTGATATATTAATTATTTGTTCAATTCACTTATCTATATCAAACTGTTCACAGTGCGCGAGTTTAAATCGCATTGCTGCCGCAAATTACTTAATAAAATGTTGTAATTATAATAATATAAATTGATATAATTTTTGATTTTTAATATAACATTTACATTTACATTAATTACAGACAAAAATCATATTCTTAATGATTGGGCGTAAAGCTAGCTTCCATGATCTGTAACTGCAAATTTTGCAAAACATTATCGTTTCATTCATAATTGAATTTAATAAACTTTTATTACATTTAAATTCTTTTATATATATTTTTTATTTAACAGTATTTAAAAAAAATAAATTGATATACATATATATAAATGTTAAACGTATTTTCAAACATGTAGTATTAAAAAATAAAGTTAAATATGAAATTGATGAGTATGTCGTATAAAAGTTCAATGTTGAGAATCACTGATTTATATTATATTGCGTATTTTGCATGTGTCGGCGACCGTCGAATAATTAAAGTAAAAAATTATCGTTTTTATGACTCTGTTTAAGGTTTTTATTGCTGGAATTATGTTCGAGGGAAAAATATCATGTAATGTAATAAAAATATGTTAATATTATAATATAATTAAAAACGAGCAATGAGTCAATTTTTTATATATTATAATATATATATATATATATATATATATATATATATATATATATATATAATATAATATAGCAAAAAAAAATATATATAAATATCATTTTATTTACTTTCGATGAATGCAGCCGAAAATCATTATAAAAATCGTTTCGTTATTTTTTTTTTTTTGTTTCGCGAATAAATAAATTGATTAATTTAAAAAAAGATCCCCGATCGTACTTTTAGTTTTTAAACTGCCGAAATGCGGCTCAACTCTCAGACAAATCCGGATTATGTAAATTTTCCGCATATTCAAAAACGCTCTTTAATCCGAAAGATGCGAACTCAATAAAATTAATAAATAATACGAAAAATAAACGTGCCGGAATTAAATAATTTTAATTGAATACAAATTAATTAAAGCACGCGAAATTTTATGACGAATTCTAAATATTATTTATTTAGATTTAAGTATAGTCGGAGCGACGCTCCGGAACGACAAAGACGCTTGCGAAAATTTCTACATTTCCATCGTAATATATCGAATTTCAACACTATTTAATTAAATATTTTTTAATTATTAGTATTTTGATATCTTTATATAATAGAATCGATCCGAATAAACGGCGAAATATATGGAAAATGAAACGATTTCCAATCAACCTGTTGCTCGTCGACCGTCCGAACGAAACGGTAAATAAATTTATAACAATACACAATCCCCATCCCCTTTATAAAATTATCTATAAAATTGAAAGATAAATATTATATTTCATAATAATAAAGAATATCATTAGTTTCGTTTATGTTTCAATCAACAATGAATAATATCGTCGGAATAAATTGATAGCGCCATAGCTCTGATAGGACCTGATAATCTACATTATTTTTTTACTATAATACTATTGATATTGAAAGATATATAAAATGTGAAACAAATTAAATTATCGTATAAAATATATTTAATATTTTTATATGGTTGAAAAAAAATTTTTAGTATAAATTTATATATAAAATTACAATCGTCAAAGATTGTTATTAATATTTTAAACAGTTGAGTTACATTATATGATAAAAATTTGATTGAGAATCATTTTTTTGAATTTAGAAACATTTATTGTATATATACATTTATTTTTTTTCATTTAATCATAAAATAAAATAAAATAAGACGCGCACAGCGGAAATGTAAGATTCGAATTGAATCCGAAGTTTTCGATTAAACAACATAAAATCCTTCCCGTTTATATTCAAATGTGCGTATGCGCGTGTGCACAGGCGGTGGTTTGATTCTGCGGTTGCGGTCGTTAGAATATTATTTACAAGGGAGAAGTTTTACGGTCCAATTTCTTCAGGGACGACTTACATAAAATGCACGTTTATACGAGGCGATCGAAGGACGCGCGATGTAAGTGCATAAGCGAGCCGTCAGCTCCGAGCGTTATATCTTTATCTATAATATAATATGTGGCTCAACGATCGAAACGAGATGCGATTTTTTTTTCAATTATTAATTTGAACATGATTGAGTTATATTGAAAGAGAATCATCTTTTTAATATACAAATATAATACAATAATATCGAAATTTTGACAGAAAAAGTGTTTTAATCATTAAAAGTTAAAATAGGAGTGATGATCATTAATTTTCTAATATCAATAACAGATATTAAAAGCAAAACAATTTGAGAATGACGTCTATTTTCATTTAAAAAATAATATTCGCATATTTCAAATTAAAAGTCGACAATTCAATATTGGGCAAAATGAAGTCTTTTTATATAATCAGTTAAATCTACGGTTCCCAATTTTTTTTTATTAGTGTATCCCTAACACACACACACACACACATAATTTTTATATCATCTAAATTTTTACCATAGGTTTGGAACCGCTGAGTTAAATCATTGATATATAAGTCGTTTTGAAAGCGGTATAGGTATATTTTATATTATATAGAAAAAATATCACTATTAATTATAAATATTTACATTACAAAATGATAAAATGTTTATAGATTAAAAGCAATCATTGCGCTAACTTTTTGTCAAAACAAAATAAGACTTGACAATACTTTCATATAATCGTGAATCAAAATATTTATGCTTTATAAAATTTTAAATAATAATAATAATGAATTACGAAAATATCCATAGCACTTGCATCCAACGTCCCGCGTTTTCGGTTACAAGGCGGTCGTCGCATAAGAAGCCGACGCCATTAAAACAGGATGTCGTAAATTTCGGTAAACGTTACGGGCGATTATGAAATAAAACATCGAGCGTCACGTACACACAAAACCGCCTTTTATACGGACCGAATAAAACGTGTCGATAAAAACGCAAATGGGGATGGGGAAGGGTGGTTCGTGAACCCCCGCCCCCCGCCCCCCGCCCACTTCGTCCCCTAAGAAACGTGTCATACTCGATATCCGACGATTGATATTCGTATAGTGAATACGAAGCGAATTGATCGATTCGCACTTTTGAAACCTTTGAATTTTTTTTTTTTTGTTGTTGAATTCGATTTTATTAAGGAACAATTTATTTTTACTAGTGTTTTTGTTGATAGAATATAATGAATTGTCAACTATATAAAAAAAATATTTTAATAAAAAAAATCTAATCATAATATAAGAAATCAATATAGTTAAATTATTATAAATATTCATATGAACTGAAGTTCAAATTCCGATAAATTAATTTGTATTTATATTAGCGATTAATATAAATAAAGGTTAGTTGCAAATTCAACGACTCGTTTTACTTGAATAATAATAAAAATTTACATGATAAATGTGTTGATTTAATAAAAAAATTGAACTGTCAGTATGAAAATTATTAATTTAAAATATAAAAAATAATTAAATCGACAGTACAATCATAAATAATTAATTATTATTATTTAAAAATATACGTAGATATCATTTTATTTATGTGTGTCAAAAATTCAACCGACGGCGAAATAAATTAATGAGTCGAAAATGTGTCAACACATTTTTATTACACAAATCAATTTATAATAAAAATGTCATAAATTAAAGAAAAAAAATATCATAAATTAAATTAAATTAAATTTTATATTATTAAATGCGTTTCATTTTATCGAAATAATTTTGAAATACTCCAGTGAAATTTTATTAAATATAAATATTGTAAAATAATATTATTCATTTGTTTTCTTTATGTATATAAAAATTTAGATTTTGTTTTTTAAATAAAAATTTAAATAATTTGAAAATATTGAAAAAAAAGCAATAAATCGTTATTTTAAAAATAATAAATAAATAGCATGAAATAATGAATCAGATCCATAAAATCTATGTTGCCATCGATTTATTCCAAATAAATTAATAGAAAATTAAAATATAAACGTTAAAAATTTTATATTAAAAGTTCAAGTTCTCATTGCATTTATTAATTAAAATAACTATTAAATATGCTGCATTAATGCCTATTTATCGCATAATTAAAATTATCTGTCAAATTTTCTATGTGTTTGACATTTGACCATAACCTGGTCAATGTAAACATACTTAATATAATCGTGTATTTAATTCATTTATATATATATATATATATATATATATATATATATATTTATAAAAAATAAATTATATTTCACAATTTGTAGAACTAAATGATAATTTAAATTATCAATAATTAAAAATATTATTTTATAATAATTATACATAAAAAAAAATAAAATCTATTAAATAAAAGTATGGTGAATCATAAGGGTTTTTCAATACTATTTTATATGAGTCGTCAGCTCTACAATTGAATAAAAATTCTAAATCGTAATTGTAATAATGATACATGTAATGGGTATATATTTTTTGAATATATTAAAAATATTGTGCAATACAAAGTATATGAATATATATTAAATATTTTTATTGCAATATTTTATATTTTTATAAAATATTGTATAGTATATATTTTTTGAATATATTGCAATAAACAGTGATTTTTTTTTATATTTAACCATAGCGAATGTTTCTTAAAATATTACAAGTGTTTAATTTTTATTATAAATATTGTATTGTATATATGTTATTATGAAAATGTACAAATAAAAAAAATCAAAATAAAAATATTTTTAATAGAAATTGTTTCATTATTCTATAAATTACAATTTTTTAATATTATATTAGAGTAGTTAAGAAGATTAATAAAAAAAAATAAATTAAAAAAAAATCGTTCGTTTAGAAACGTTTCTTTTTTAACGATAGAAACGCGCTAAAGTCAAACGTAGAGCTGTCGACTAAACTGCGTATAAAACGCAAAACCGACGTTTAATTATTCGAAAGTTATTTATTTTACACACACATATATATATATATATATATATATATATATATATATATATATATATATATATATATAAAACCAAGGTTTTTTTATGTTATACTGCGAAACGATCGATTTAATTTTTATTCACTTATATAACGTCGAATTAAATTATCGAATTTATATCCTAATATATATATATATATATATATATATATATATATATATACATATATATATATATTGTTTATGAATTTAAATTATTTATATATATCATTTTTTTTATTATATATGAAAAATTTGATTTATATATATATATAAATACTCACCGTTGTCGGTAAAGGCGTTAAATATTCCGGTCTCAAATACTGATTACTGGAAGTCAGCATAGTGTTCATTTTTACTATGTATATATATAATTTGTCACCTTTTCGAAATAATATTGATGATAATAGTAAAATTATGATAATGATAATTATAATAATGATAATCGCACGTGAACACACAACACACACACAGAGCGGCAACACGAAAACATGAAGATCCAAAAAATATAATAAACAATTTTTTTTATAATGTTATTGTTGTAAGTTATTATTATTATTATTTTATAAAAGTTGTAAGGGATTTTTCACTCGCGAACATAGCGCAGGGTCGGGCAACGAGAGCGTGACGGAGCGCACGAGATTGAAAAGCGCGGCTCGACGGCCGGCCACCGTCTGTCGGCTCGTCTCAAAGGGTGTGACGTCACCGAGACGGAGGAGGGGATGCGCGACGGACGGCCGAGGGGCGCGGGGAACGACCATAGAAAGGAGGCGCGCGCGCGGGGGGGACGTAGAGGGCGGCCGTCGCCGTACGGTGGCGACACCTGCCGAGACTGCGTCGACTTTGGCGTGTTGCACTTTAGATTGCGCTGCACGGTTGCGTCAGGGCTTCTCAACATATTCAA
Organism: Leptonema lineaticorne; assembly: GCA_024500535.1. Lineage (NCBI taxonomy): Eukaryota > Metazoa > Arthropoda > Insecta > Trichoptera > Hydropsychidae > Leptonema > Leptonema lineaticorne. The sequence goes on from JANIJI010000014.1 coordinate 1,496,061, forward strand.
AATATATATATATATTTTTTTTTAATAATCGAAACTAAAATAAAAACATTATTACTATTAATATATATATATATATATATATATATATATATATATATATATATATATATATATATATATATATATATATATATATATATATATATATATATATATATATATATATATATATTATGAAGTGTAAAATGACACTTTTTTTTAAATAGTAATAATAATAAAAATGTAAAAAAAAAGATTTTTTTTCTTTTGTTTTAAACTTGACAATTTTAAATTAAAATTTAATAATCCTTATATATATATATATATCTATAGAATGATAAAACGATTTTGTAAATTGATATATATCAATATACTGTTATTTTTAAAAATATTTCTGAAATGATGACAAATATATATTTTTGAAATTCGTTCAAAAAATTCATATAAAAATGCTTTAAAAAATTCGTTCAAAATATTTTTTTTTCTAAAACACGTATTAAATATAGAATGAAGGCGTTCAAAATATTTTCTCATTTTTAATAATGATTTTTATATTTAATTCAAAAACACATTTTTAACCATAAACATAAAAATAAAATGAAATAATTATTATTATGTTAATATCGATAATCGCATCATGAATACCACAATTTTTTCTCTTATATAAATCTCTAAATTTTTTATTAAAATTTAGTATACATATATGGTATATATTTTATTAATTTTTTATGAAAATATTTCAAATTATATATTAAATTGACGATTAATATATGAATTCACGATTTTATATAAATTATGTATTATTATTTATAGTTACTCAAGTTGTATATTCATTTCTCAGCTAAATATCATAGATTCTATCGCATCCAGTAGAATACATAGAAGAATTTAAGTACAGGGTGAAACATTAAAATTAGTATAATAATAATAATATATAAATAAAAAAAAATGCTAAACAACAGCTGCAAACGCTTTCGACCGACAAATATGCAATTTTCAAAGTCGTTACACGTCGACAAATCACACGTTCACGCCGTGCAAAATGTGTATATTTTGTGAACGTCAAGATAAACAGCCTTCATTTTCACGTCGAAGTGTAGGCTTCGACCGCTTTTAAATCATTATATTATAATACGCGCTCAGGGCCGGATTCGAAAAATCAACATATTAACGATTATTTCAATTCATACACACACTGTCAAATATATCTAAGATAAATTTCTCTAATCAACATATTATAAAATATATAGTTTTTATTTTTTTTTAAATATAAAATGTATCAAATCCGACCCTGTAAACATGGCGTTAAATTTCATCACGATTTCGAGACGTTGCGCGAACGAATCGCCCTCGGGGCAATCGTCGTTTGTGTCGGCGCTAATTCGTAATTTATTTAGTATATAAATCTGTATATATCGTATAGTTATTTTCCTATCTTATATATATATATATATATATATATATATATATATATATATATATATTGTATATGTATGTACTCACTTTATTGAGCGAATTTAATTAAGCTTTGAACGTCGACAAAAGAGGGCGCGCTGACGTATCTAGCCGTTTCGACGTCGCGCGCTCTATTTCTATTTTCAAACGTTACGTATGACAAAACGATGCCAAAAGCATTAATGTTAAAATTATATATATATATATATATATATATATATATATATATATATTATACACAATTAATTATAATATATTTTATATAATTCTAATATTTTTGAAAAAAAAAATCAATTTTTTTTGTGTTAATTAGTCTTTATACTATAAAAATAAATATAATTATATGGTATATTATTTTTTTATAATAAAAATGTGCGCCATCTCAGATTGTAGCGCCCCTGTTTAATGTTCCTTTCTCAATACCTCGTCACGGTCCTGTTTATCTTTAATATATATTATTATAGTCTATCTTAATTATTTCTAATAATTATTCTTTTCTATTATAAGTAATACTTTCTTATTTTTACAAAAAAAAATGATTTATATAAATGAAAACTATTTGAAATACATAAATTATATATATATATATATATATATATATATATATATATATATATATATATATATATATATATATATTGTATATCTTATATAGTTTTTTATTAATAATTAAACGGATGTTTATTATTTTTTATATACGACTCTATAACTAGCCGTCGATTCTTAATAGACTTCTCACGCGAAAATGAACAATTTATCATTGAATTCGTTCCATCGACGCTTAATTATCTATATATATATTTTTTACGGCTTAATTGATTCTTTGTCTATTTGTTAATCGGTGTCAGTTATCTTAAGCGGTTTAAATAGTGACGATTTTAATCGTAATTATTAAATGTTGAAGGGCGCCACAATGTGCTCGTGAAAATATTTCGAGAAAATAATAGTTAATTATTATTTTTTATGTCAGATTATATAATCGACAATATAATAGGTCTAAGGCAGCGCTTCTTAAACTTTTTGATAAGTGGAATCCCTGTGGAATATATCAAAATACGAAGCCCTCCTTCTTAGTCGCTAGGTCACTGTTTGCGGAACAGAGTTTAAGAAACGCCGGTTATTATAACTTTTTTTTTTTAATTAAAATCGGCAGTTTTACATCAAAGCTAAACAATTGTGACATTCGAAGAAAGCCGTAATCCAAAACCGATCGTATCGCCCTTCATCCGAAATCTTCAAGTTCGACCACAATTTCAAAAAAAAAAAAAAAACACTTTTCAATTAAGAGCATAAAAGGTGATCACGGACGTCCACACAGAAGGTATAGCAATATGAAAGTGAAAAAAAAAATAAATAGTGATAATAAAAGGTATGCGCATATATTTGTGCACAAACGAGTGCCGCATTCAATGGCACCGGTGGCACATCTCAGCAATGGCACAAAGGCATGTCAACGCAGCGGAATTAACCAACACCTGATCCCCATACTTGGAGAATGGTTCTACTGTAAAGGGAAATAACAGGCGTGAACGATTTAATCTCTGGTCTCGTCTCCGGCTGCTGAATGCACTTCTTCTATGTTCCCGCATTTCTAACATCTTTCCCGGGATTAACGTTCGGCAAATCCTCTCTAAACCTCAATTCCCTTACTATTTTTTTTTCCTTTAATATTCCCACTTCTTTCAACTGTACGGTGTCTGATTTCGAATGTCGAGACGATACCGTCTGTTTATACCAGAGATTTATTTACCGATTGCGGATTAGGGAGTCTTTTAATAAAAAAAACACATGTTTCCTTACAAATTTAAAGATGTGAGGTTATTTTGAAACAAATATACAATTAAAAGCATATATATATATATATATATATATATATATATATATATATATATATAATGTAACCTTTGAAAACCACCGATATACGATTCCGCGAAGACCTCACGCGCTATTATTACCCAGTATTTGCAATCTTAAAATGTGCACTTTGTTATTACAATGGCACGGTGGCACAATGTGACAATCGTCCCGTACAAATAATGAAGGTTCTATTCTTTTTGCAGTCGATTAATGTTTGCCGAAAACGACATCGGCATTTTAAATCCGTTGTCATTTTGGTGTTTGAAAGGAAATTTTGTCATTATTATTATGCGGTGTAAATATATTATATATATATATATTTTTTTTTTTTTGAAAATAATTATATATAATGTTAAAAAAATCAGTATTAAAAATATTTATTTTTATTTATAATATATGGGAAATTTAAATATACGTCTATCAGAATATAGTGATAATATATAGATCATTTAAGTTTTCATATATGAAAAATATAATAAAGCTAAAAAGCGTGCACAAAATGGTGGAGACGACAAAAGAAGAAAAAAAAAAGAAGAAGTGGAAGAAAGACAGACAAGAGGACAGGCAAGGCAGAGGAGTGGAAAAGTTGGCAGGTAGCGCGATAAGCCCGTCTCGTACAAAAGCGAGAAATTAAAATTGTTTTGTTTGGGGCTTTGCGCCCCGTCACTCGTTGAGCCCCCGGGGTTTCCGGGGGGCTTAGCACCCTCTCGGTGCCAGCCTGCGCTCCCGCCCCATACACACCTCTCGAAAGCCACCCTCGGGAAGAATAATGGCCCGCACGAGCCCGACAGGCAGAGATTGAAAAATCTCACTTGATCCGCCCTGTTGCTCAACAACTTGATTCTTCACCCCTCGATGCGCTCGACAACGATTTTTATCGCGGCACGTACAAAAAGGCAAGCCGCATGTCTTTCCGTGCTCACAAATCTATTTTCGAGATGAAATTGTTTTATACATTGTCAAAATTCAATATTTCTTTGATGTGTTATATATCGATCCATATAACAGGATTTGTTCTAGTTAAATATTCTTCTTATGAAGATTGGCGATCCACATGACCATTCGTAAGAGTTCTATTAACAAACAGTTGAACCAACGACGAAGATCTTCGATGATGGTATAAAAATTAAAAACCAGAAATGTATTCAAAAATCCATAAAATAATAATCTAAGCTTCATGTATCTGTTTGCCTCTTGGGGTAGTAATGAATATCTAAGGAACATTCGAATTAAATTTCTAAATTTTAATTCCTTCATTACGATAATGCACCGTGTCCATACTGCATTGGTTCTTCGTGACTTTCTTGTCAAAAACTCGAATCATTTCGTTCCGCAACCACCGCATTCGCTCGATTTCACTCCGTGCGACTTCTGGCTATTCGGCAAACTCGAAAGGCCAATACGGGGACGTAGTTTTGACACGATTAGTCTTGAAGGCTACACTGGAAAAAGATTAATCCGACTGTTTCGAGGACGGAAAAAGCGTTGGCAAAAGTGCATTTTATTATGATGGGATGAAATTAATTTGAAATTTACATTTTATAAACAAATTCACCTTACTTTTTGATGACAGTGTTATATTATATATATATATATATATATATATATATATATATATATATATACTTCTTTTATGTCGACTGTTTCTTTATGCCACCGAAAAAAAAATATACTCATATTAGAATATCTTCAAAATAGAAAAACAACACTGAGAATGAATTATGAGCATGCATTCATATGGATGTTAGTGTTGTTTTGGTTAATGTCAACCGCCGTGTAAAATATGTACGCCGACTGGAAACCCCCCGTTTCAAAAGTGCTGAACAACTTTGTCGAGCATCGGAAAGACGGAAGAAAAACAATGGAAGTGCTTCGTCTACTTAGTTTCCAAAACAAAAACACACACCCGTTTCTTATTCGAGTATTATTAACATCTGCAAAATGTGGGACGGGGGACGTTTGACTCGTCGTCGGCAGAAAGGAAGATTCACTGCCGACTATCCGACGAAAGAAAATAAATTGCCACGTTACCGCAACGATAAAATTCACCTCGTGGTAACAGACACTGGGGCTAGTAATGTCGTCGCCAAAAACTAAAAAAAAAAAAAAAAAAAGAAATCATATTCTTCCTCATTTCTATTTCAGCATGTTTATCTTGACGTTAGAATCTGTTCACGACTCTGTTTTCTTATGCGGATTCAAAATATGATGTCAATCATATGTCGTCTTTACTAGTGGAGTCCGTTTCTGTCCTTCAGTTCGATAATATCGGCGGCTTCTTTATTGAAAACATTTTTCGAGTATTATTTTTCATAATTTTTCTAGCTATTGTCATCTGTTAAAAGTCCTAATCTCTTTTACAGTTGTATGTAGTATTATTTTAGATCAACTTTTTTTTATATCATTATCCATATAGTGATTGTTGAAGAGAATTATCAACAAATGCTCTAATGACTATTAAATCAATATAAACAATTTTTGTAAAAAGCTCTTTTAATCTTTCAAAATTGTCCAGATATTACAAAATCCCAGAAAAATGATTTTTTTACAAATATAATCAAAAAAAAATATTTATAATTGCAATATGTATATATTTTTTTTTTTGCTATATAATACATTGATATTTTCATATGTTAACATATTTTTATTTAATTAACGACACGGTAAAATATGATTGGAAACGTTATGATTAATATCAATAATAAATAGAAAGGGACGTATTGCAGGAAATGACAACCCTTATTTCCGGCAGTTTCCGTTTCAACCCTTATAACACGGAGTCTCGTTTCGGTTAAGTGGCGAACGATGCGATTATCACGTGCCGACTACTTAACACTTGTTTTATTCTTCAACACGCGCCGCCACTGTAAAACTTTCATATGGATGTAACGTGGATAGTGTTATTAAGCCTTAATTCATTTTTAGTGCTTCTCCCTTTTAGCAAAAGTATACCAAATATATATATATATATATATATATATATATATATATATATATATATATATTCATTTTTTAATATTTATATAATTATAATATATTTAACTAAATGATTATTAAGCAATAAATTAAGCGTTTCAATTTTAAAATATCAATTAAATATTAATTTTTCTATAATTTATAAAGAATATCCATTAACAAAAATACAACTAGTTTTATCTTTCGCAAGCGTTTTCACTTGAAAAAGTTTTTAACCCTCCAATTTTCTTAGTTATTATGAAAATATAAAGAGGGGTTCAAACGCAGAGATAACTGATCTCAAATGACATAGGGGTGAAATGTGATCGTCGTCCTCAAAGCCGTTCAGGGTTGCATAAGGCACGTACATGCAGCACACAGATTGAGAACCATCTAAAGCTTGTATATATGTATATACATATATAAATATATAATATATATAAAAGAACAAAAACACCCCTTGTATTCCCTTTACCAGTTGACGAAGTGGTAAAACAGAAACTTTATCGTCGTAAAACTATGATTTTCTTCATCGACTATATAATATACGTCGTCAAACAGCGGAACGAGAACGTGTTAAATTACAAAATTTTGCTGTAATTAATAATTGATAATTATTTTATCTGAATACTATGAATAAAAAAATAAATAAAAAAACAATAAAAATGTGATATTTAAGTAAAAAATCGTGATGAACAAAAATATATTTTAGTAAGGTGTTCTATAAATTTAATACGTTAAAACGTTTTTTTTTTGCACTGAAAACTGCAAAAAAAATGTCGTTTACACAGATTTTGCGCGCGAAAATAACGAGCAAATTTCAAAATTAAAGGCATTTACGCGGAACGCATATTAAAAAATTATGTCAAAACTTGTTCTCCTGATGCAGAAATATCGAATCGAGATGATTAATTTTATTTTTTTTTCGATAATGAGCTGAAAATGTATGAAAATGATCAAAACGCGCTTCATATGTATGAACTTTTAGAAGTATTTTGAAATATCTTAATTGCATGTGTTTTTAATATTTTTGGATTGTTTCTAAGAAGAAATTGTACAGAGTAATATATAATACATTCTGAATTAAATTTAAAATATGTATAATTCGATTAAAAAAAAATCGAATTAAATATGTCATTCAAAGGCTCCATACAGGCAAACGACACATTCAGCTTCATAAAAGTGCGGAGAAAATTGAATTTTAGTCCCTTTTGCTCCGGTCGTATCGCCAACCAACCACGGGGACCGAAGGGTAATGCAAAAAAAAAATGGAACTCGCTCGTTTTTACCCCCGAAGCGTCACTTCCTGTTAATCATTACGTTTAATTTCTTCCGTTGTCACCGGAGGCTGTGCAGGGTGAGAATAACGGAAGACCCGCGACAAAAGGTCTCCGATAACAAGGTTGTGACATCTTTCCTCTTTCGTCTTATTTTTCTTCTTCATCGACCGAGAACGGTTCCCCTCAGGAGAACCGCTCCAGACTTCCGGTTTACTATGGTAAAGCCTTTTTCGACGTTTACGCGATGTTGAAAGAGTGCTTTCATGTAACCAGTCGTATTCAACATTTGAATATCGTCACATTTTCAATGACAATTTCTCATTCTAAATATAAAAAAATAATGCTGTATTACCAATAATAACAATCGCACCATTGTATTATCATATAAATTTATCGATAAATGTACCATTGCAATATAAAAGCTATATAATTAATTGTCATTAATTGGTAAATTATATTGTAAATCTATTAATTAATTCTTGCATTGTCATCGAGAATCAACAAGTATGTAAAATTTCAGCTCAATCGCATATTGAAAAGTACTCGAAAAATCGATTACAATATTCCATCAAGAAAAACAAACATATAAAACACATATAAAAGTGTGAAAAAAATATATTTTAATAATGAAACGTTGAAGATCCCTGCTCTATATCCTGGAATAGTGGCGCAGTTTTGCTACAAAGTGTCTCTGATAATACACAACCGACGTTTGTCGCACAAGAGATCCAAAGTTGGGAAATGTGCCATCTTTTTGCTGTTTACCGCATACAATCTACCCAACCAGGAAGTCTGAAATATACAATAAAAAAAATCTTTTTTTTTTCATAAGAAAAAGTCCTGAAAAGTCGGCTGAAGTTTCAGAATTCGCCTATTTACAAACCAGCGGACGCCAAAGAAAATGAACACGTTCGTTACACGAGTTTCGCTCGTTCTGTGCGATCGTTACGCACGCACAGATGCACTCACTATATTTTATGAGATTGCGAAAAGCACAAAGGGAATAATTGCATTTAAAATATATCGTATATATAACTTTGCTAGCAATATTTTATATTTCAAAATTATTACACTTCTGAATAGAGTTCATAATATAATACATTCATAAAATAAATCAGCGCTTCTCATAATGTTTTCTATAAATATTAATATATATTATATGTATATAGAAAAATATTCACAATTTCTAATATATTATATAAAAATTAGTATGACTAATTAGTCATCAATATAATAATAAAAAATATATCGAAAATTTGAAAAGATTGAGAAATACTGAGATAAATCGTTAATAAAAACGCATCATTTTCGGTTAATATAATCGTCTATATATTAAATTTATAATCGATTATACATAGTCTGTCGAAATTTAGCATCGATTTCTATTCGGATATTAGAATCACTCGTGAAAATTGGATTTATACGAAATACTCGTTTCTTTGTGAAATTAGTCACTCGTTATAAAATTGTACTTTTTTATAATCCGTACAAATCTATTGATTTCGGATATTATAATCACTTGTCGTAAAATTATATATATATTTCAAATCAGTTATTAATATTTATTTTTTTATTCCAATTGATTAATTTCAAATAATAGAATCATTTGTACAAGTGTTTCTGATATATTTAAATTTTTATAATTTTGTCGATATAAATCATATGAAAAAAAATAATTAAAAATTTTATATATCGTTTATTGTGATAGTTATTTTTTTTATTATCCAATCGTGCGTCATTTCGACCGTTTTCGGCTATTGGAATCGTTGATCTTTTGTGAAAATTTTCCACGATTTTTCACGGGAAACGACCGTTTGAGCAACGCCGACACGTAAAATCGAACAAAAAAAAAATTTTTTTTTTTCAAAAAAAAATAATAAAAATAAAATAAAATAAAACAACCGCGTTGTTTTCGACGTACTAACGAAGCGTCGACGTTTCAACTACCTTCGATAATCCGGAACGGTTCGTTCCGGTTTATCGAGAGCGTAATGGAGACGAGCTTTGTGCTCCGGCATTTTATAAACAACCAGACAATTGTAATCCAATTTATATCAGTGCCGGCGGTATCGCTTTGAACTGTAACAGTTTCAATTTTCACTGTGAACAATGAAACTTCAATTTAATATATTTTTTATTATTATTATAAAAAAAAAATCATATTAAAAATATATATAAAACATCGTTGAACGTATTATCATATCATTATAACACTATGATCATAAAGTAAGATGAATTTGTTGATAAATTTAAATACTTTATTTATTCTTACAAATCAATTTCATCCCCTTCAAAGTAATCCCCGTCAGATAAAACGTACTTTGAACAACGTTTTTTCCAATCTTAGAAACAGTTGGAATAGTCTTTTTCCGGTATAGCCTTCAAGACCTTCTTCAATTCGGTTTTTATCTGCTTAATTGTGTTAAAACGGCATCCCCGTATTGGTCTTTTGATTTTGGTGAATAGCCAGAAATCGCACGGAGTCAAATCAAGCGAATACGGTGGTTGAGTCGAGTTTTTTGCAAAAAAAAAAGTCGCAAAGAACCAATGCAATATGACACGGTACATTATTGTAATGAAGGAAACAAGAATTGTAAAAACACTTGTAACTCGGAGATAATTAAACCTTTTGACAAACAGACGCTTGACAAATATTATAGACAGTCCTACCAACATAGGAAAAAAGATTTACAATTTTCAAGAAAAGAGATAATTTCACCTTACTTTTTGATGATGATATGCAAGTTTTCATATCTGAATTTAATAATATATTATTTTTATATAAATTAAATATAGTATATTAAGTGTCAAAAATTTTGATATATTTTACTTCGATGACTTTATAATCGTATATTATAAACTATTTATCGATAATTTTTCAATTGATACCGTCTGATGACTTTTTTTAGCACCCCCTGCCCTTCGATTTTAGACAGCTTTTTCACGATCATCAATCATGTTTTCGAGTTGAACTTTCATGCCGTTGTTCCTGTTGTGTCTTTGTCGTTGTTGCTGTTTGCGTCGATGTCAAAATTTCGTTCATATTCATATATATATATATATATATATATATATATATATATATATATATATATATATATATATATATATATATATATATATATATTATGTATTCTTCTATTTCACTTTTATTATCGACCCCCTTTTTTTACACGCAAACTTTCCTCCCCCCCGCCGCCGCCCCTGCCTTTTTTTTGAATTTCGTGCAAATGGCGCCCGTTCCCCGAATCGATCCATCATATTTAATTATCGCATTTTTTTCCGGTTACGAAAACTGTATCGAAATTTATTGCCGGATAATAAAAGTGAAAATGAATGAAAATACATCAAAGGGCATTAAAAGCGGTAATAGTTCGGTAAAATTAGCCATTTTGCAACAATTGTCTTGAATTTGATATATATATATATATATATATATATATATATATATATATATATATATATGGTATATATATATATATATATATTTGTTTGTATTTTTGTTTTTTTATTTCATCTCAGAAACTGTAAAGATATCAATTAAATAAATATTTCTCATAAAATTTTACAATAGAAATATTATATACCAGAGGTGGCCAAACCGTGGCTCGTGAGCCACGTACGGCTCTTTGAAAAATTTTGTGGTTCTCGATAAATATATTCCAATTCCATTTTTATTTTTAATTTTAAATATTTATTATAAGAATTAAAATAAATGTGTTTAATTTTTAATATATGTTTTTAATAAGTATAACATATGTAAAAAGAATTTCTTAATACCTTTTTAAAAATGTTAAACTTTGAAAAATGACTCAAACTATCAAAGAGCTTGGCCACCCCTGTTATATACGTAATTTGCAACCATCAAAGTTTGGCGATGGAATTTTAAACTTTCAATTTAAATTTTAATATCT
>JANIJI010000014.1:1512500-1547500 GCA_024500535.1 Leptonema lineaticorne
TTTAACACAATTTTATTAAATATTTAAAATATTTTTAGACGTTGTTTTCATACATAAATTAATATATGTTTGATTACTTACAAATTTTTGTAGTGCTGATTTATTTATTTTTTACACATTTTTATATAAGTTTCACTTGTCCGTTTGTCCGGGTGGAATTTTGTAATCGATTTTTTGAACACTTTCCGATGTCCGATTCAGTTGAAAATTTGCATACTTGTTGATTCTCGATGACAATGCAATAATCAATTTACAGATTTACCAATAATGCGATATGACGAATAATAATATAATGGTACATTTATATATAAATTTATATGATAATACAATGGTGTGTTTTTTAAGAAAAAAATATTTTTATATTTAGTTATGAACAGGCGACAAAGTTCGAAAAGTATTACTTTTCCCCGCTAGGATCGAACGATTTTTACAACGCTTTTCCAACCAAACCGCTCTCCTTTCCCCCCCCTCCGTTTCATTCCCCGCACGGCGGATCGGAAAAGCGTTTTTCCCATTAATCAGCGTCAGCTCGGGGCCGCGCTGTCATTGATTTCAATCTCTCGAGTTGTCTGCGAAGAATGGGATGCTGCAGAACGACCTGCCATCTTGATATTAGCCCAGGACGTCACTTGGTGAGAAGTGCTCACCGATCTGCCCACGAACATATATCATTCGAAATGGGGCACCATTAACCACCCTAACCGCCCATTTCACACTTAACCCTTCGCCGACTATTCCGATATTATAAATCATAACGAAAGCGCCCAGTGAACCGATGTTCAGAAAGGCGAATCTAATCGAATTATATATAATTTTGCCTTTCAGTATCAATTATAACAATATTTTATACATTTTTTTAAACTCACCCATATTTATAATAAAATTAGTGTGTTGTTAGATCATTAGAAGTATACATTATTTATTTTATATTTAATAAATATAAAATTAATTTAATATTTTTATTATAAAAATATTATCAAAATGATGATTACAAAAAAAAATTAAAATATAAATAGTATTGTTACAGGCAAAAAGTATAGTTTATAGCATTAATATCCGTACATTAATATGCCAACCGTTAAAATTGAAGAAAATCGCAGCTGAATTGAATCGTAAATGCTGAAATATTTTATACGAAATTATATAGTAATTAGTTGAATTTCGACATGGCAACGTTCTATATTTTCAGTTGTAAAAATTATTTGAGATTAAATTGTGAAAATAAAGTTGCATTCGACGAAAAAAAAATGCTACACCACCGCCAACCTTGCATCGACGCATTTTGTATATAAATATACCATATATAATATATTTAATCAAATATTTACGTATAAAAATATAGTCAATCAAAGTTCAAAATATTATATTGATTCTGAAAATATATATCAAATTATAAATATACTATTTTTTTTATTATTATTATAATAGAAATTCTCAAACTTTACGTAACATCAATGGACAACATGCGATAAGTAATTACATTTTAATTCTTTTAAGTAATGACATGAACAATGTCATAAATAAGACGTCGAAGGTGTTTCTAATCGTTTCGATTGATTTAATTGTTTTCAAATTTTAATCCGTTATCGATTAACGTTTATGTATTTTAATCCTATAGGAATTTTTCTATAGATTTATTTTTATAATACAATTAAACATATTTTTCGTTCAAAATTTATATAATTATTACGAAAGAAAATTTAAAGTACTTATTCTTTATATTTATTAGTTTCATTAATGTAATATTTATATATTATTTTTTTTTTATTTTGATTCTAATTTAAGTAAATTCATGATTAAATTTCATAGAATCTGAAGATTCTAAAATGATGTTTTTTTAATTTATATAATATTTATGAATAAAATTCATTATTAGTCATATATATATAAATTTGCAAACCATATAATATACAATTGTATTTTTTTAATACAAAGGTTAAACGTAAAGCTGAAGACTCGATAATAAAAATAAATCAGAATTATAATATATATATATATATATATATATATATATATATATATATATATATATATATATATATATATATATATATATATATATATGGAACTTTTGCATTAATGAATTATATAATTAATCATACAAAATTATCATATATCAAATGTGTCACAATTTTTTTTTGTTTATTAATAAATATTATTTTTATTCGTTCGTTGTAAATACGATTTTCAAAAACAAATAAAAAATCATCGTTTTGAAAAACACTGGTTTACGACACACATTATAGGAATATGTGTTATGCATATATAAATTTATATGAAAGTGAGTATTTTTTTTTTATTTTGGGTGCCGAGGGCACGTAGCTTCCTGAAGATGATTTATGTTCGCCTTATCTAATGGCCTATCGATCATATGACGCAATGGGTACAACAGCTCATAATGCCAGTCCATTTATCATCTATCACTCGGCGTACACTACCAAAATAATCTTCGACGTATTTACGCTGATAAATCATGAATATTATTATTAAACCTTATGCCCCGTTTACTGACAGAACGACGCGCTAGTGTGTGTGTGTGTGTGTGTGTGTGTGTGTATGTGTGTGTGTGTGTGATAATAAATACGTTACGATAATAAAGAAATCGTAATGAATTATGGGTTGCTCGTTCGATCTTTGCGCGGGGCACGAGCCTCGAAAAATTACCGTTTATTTATTAAAAGTGGCGTAAGTCCATTTTCAAAAAAAAAAAATCGTATTAGCAACTTTAAATGTTACATTTTTAAATGATTTTCAAAGTAACAGTTAAATTATCATTTTATAATTAATTAGTTATAGATATAAAATAGCGTCTATTCATAGAAAGAAGCGTGAAATAGATCTCATATATCTATCTATATATTGAATGACATTTTTTTTTATAAAAGATCCGTATAAATTATATTATAAAATGACAAAAAATGAGGATGCATCATTTAAAATATTGAATTTATAATCGTTTTAATAATATCAAGTTGGCACCACACTAAAATAAAACGGCTCACATAACGTTTAACACATCATTTGCGGGGTCGGATTTAACAAAGACTACGCGTGTAACGGAAAAAATTGAACAGATATTTTGAATGGATTTCGGAAAAATATTTCGATTTTAAAAAGTTAAAGTCAAACTAGTCTACCGCATTTGATGTCGACATTTCGTAGACTGTGATTACAGTGTCCCGCAAAAGATGTGTTAATCTTTAAAGTCAAAAACAGTATTGAAATATATTAAAATATACGAGTGATATATTGACACTGTATGATTACCCCCATTGAAATCCCTTTCGGTTATTTTGTTTGATAAATTATTCGATTTCGATACAAAATCTGGGGTTGATTTCACCCCTCGAAATGTCTCGACAGATTAGTGTCTATTTTGAAAAAAAAAATATATATTCATCTAAGTCTCAAAATAATGTGACAAGTCACCGTTTATTCGCCATCTCGTGTCATTTCTTTAATCCGAAGAGAATATCGTATATTTTAAATTTTGAAACATTTTTGCGCAAAATTGAAAAAAAAAATAATCGAAGAATTTTAATGCTTCAATCGTATATTTATTAGATTATATTATTAAGAACTGTTTTCGTTAACGAGACGTCGAGGTTTAAAAGATAATTGTCAACTATTATATATTATATTAGTCAAGGTTTTTCGAAACGATCGTAAATTATATAAATTGAGAACGAATTGTTCTATATATTAATAGTTAAATCATGTAGGATATAAGTGTATTAAATATATGATTTAGTACTTAAAACATTAGGATTTTATCTACATATATATGTTAAGATGTCAAATTTATCATTTTATCATATAAAATCATATCATTATAAAAATATTATATATTATGAGAAATCCTTTAAAATATAGTTTTTTTTACAATAAGATTTCTTTGTTTCATTCTCTATCGAAGAAGTTTAAAATCTTTCTTTAAAAAAATTCATATAATACTTTTATTTTATAATAAAATATCAAATTATTATTTTTTTTATAAATAAATAATGGATAGTTTAACAATTTAGAAACGAAACGAAATAAATCGTTTTCGTGTACGTCGAAATAGTTCGCAGCACGGACGAGAATTCGTCAGCAAAGATTCGCAGCGGCAATAAACGGCGAATTCGCAGCAGCAACAATCGTACAAAAAAAAAAAACAAAAACAAAAAAAAATCGAACCAATAAATGTGACGCAATAAAGATTTGTCGCTTATAATCCGATCATAAATCACGCTAGCGCAACTGTTCGAATTCAGATAACGGCCGTTGTCAATATGGCGCTCGTTGTGACCATGATTTCTGGCGGGACAATCTCGTATAAAATAAATATATAAACTGTTTATAAATTACGACCTATCTATTAAGAAATTATGGTGCATACATTTTAATATAAAAAAAAATAAATAAATAAAATGATGGGTGTCAACGGACTTGTATCTTTATAATATTCAGTGACACGTTCCCTGTCAGACTTGTCAGAGTGTCAATAATCGATTTGGACTTTTATCTTTGTATAATTTGTGTAATTTTACGTTTTTTTTTTTCATTTTAGATGTCGTCGTCTTCGATTGCCGAGACCACACATTCGATGATATTTATTAAAAATCGACATAAATTTGACATTATGTCTCAAATTTATGACACACTGTCATATTTTTTTTTCTGATCAGACGGTTCATTGTTTTTGTGATATTTACAATAAATAATAAACCGTTTCATAATATAATTATAAATAATTCAACACACGAATATAGAAGACAGTAGTATAAATTGACAATAAACCGTGCAGTGACACTGCAGGGTCAATTTAAAAATCGAATAAATTTACGATAAATTGAGCAAAAAAATATTGTTCTAATCGACAAATAAATTTATGGTGTGCACTTTCGACCTCATTAATGGCGAACGTTTATAAATGCGACGTTCAATTATCGTTTTATTATATTTAAGAATAATTGAAATGTTTATTGTTTCGATTATAATTATTAATAAATCAAGAATGAATTATTGACTAATTCGAATTATCGACGCATAAATTAATTTGATTTATTAATGCAAATGTCATTGTTACAATGCGAAAGGCGAAAGCGTGGGAAGTCTGACGAATAAGATGCATTTTAAATAAAGGTTTAATATAGGGATATTCAACTTTTTCATTATGCGGTCTTTGAAATATTTATTTTTAACACATACTAATGTGATCAAAAAGTAAGGTGAAATTGTTATTTAAAATTCCCAGGCAGTAGAAAGGCAGGTAAATTGTATTTTTTTCCTAAGTTGGTAGGACTGTCTATAACATTTGCCAAGCATCTGTTTGTCAAAAGATTTAATTATCTCAGAGTTACACGTATTTTTACAACTCTCGTTTCCTTCATCACGATAATGCACCATGTCATAATGCATTGGTTCTTCCCGACTTTTTTGCCAAAAACTCGACTCATATCGTTCCGCAATCACCGTATTCGCCCGATTCGGTTCCGTGTGACTTTTGACTATTCAGCAAATCAAAAAGGCTAATGCGGGGACGCCGTTTTGACACGATTGAATAGATAAAAACCGAATCAAGGAAGGTCTCGAAGGCTATACCGGAAAAAGACTATTCCAACTGTTTCGAGGACTGGAAAAAGCGTTGATAAAAATGTGTTTTATCGGACGGGGATTACTTGGAATGGGATGAAATTGATTTGGAAAAATAAATAAATAATTTACAAATTCACCTTACTTTTTGATCATTGTATTATAATATAAAATCATGAAATAATTTAACAAATTTTTTTAGAATAGAAAATTGGTCTCAATATTAAATATATTTAATAAAAAAAAAAATATGTATATATTATTCGGAATCGTCTAAAATGATAGTTTCGATGTGAGTCGATTTCCCATCGCGCTCAATAGACGCATTTGCGCCCGTTGTGTCATTTACGACGCAATAATCTAGATTGCTAGTCGTTATCGCGCAAAACGGTAGCGACAAATTAATACTTTTCCCGGCATTATCGCATTATCGCGAAATCTTCGAAATTAGTTAACGATGATGGATCCGTTCGTAATCCACAGGGCATAAGTGCGGATTTTGTTGTTTTCGCAATATTGTCGAGTCGCTTTCGTTAATCGCGTCATAAATCAACACCACAAGTGTGCAAATATGACGCACAATTCACTTATTTATTTATTTACTTGTATAAATAAATATATATATATATATATATATATATATATATATATATATATATATATATATATATACATATATGTATAGTCTTTCATATTGGTTGTCAGTAATTTAAGACATTTTAAAACACAAAGAACAATAGTATTTTTTAATATAATAAGACAAAAATGAAAAGAGGAAGTCACAAATAATCCTTCAGTTTTGCCACTCCCGATATATTATTTAAGTATTTTTAATTCATTAATTAAAATAAATTAAAATTTGAATCGGTCGTCGGTTGTATGCCTTAAAGCGAAACGCGTTTTTATACAAATACGCGTTTATATTATATTAATTATTTTAATCGTCGTTTTCGTGGAAGGGTCGCGGTTTAAATATATTTTTTTTTTAAATTCGCGTTAAATGTGCGATTTCGGGCTCAATTATGCGAAAATCGCAAACACTTTGCGCCCGGATACGATCTAAAAACGCGCTTTTTAATTCGCATCCCTCGTCCTTTGTTATAAAAAAAAAGCGCACACGCAGCGTCGCAGAACAAACACTAAAATGCGAAGCTTTTTCAATTAACATTTTACCGGGTTGAGCACGAAAAATATAATAATAATAATAATAATGAAATATATATATATATATATATATATATATAAAACAAAATAAACATCATTAATTCAACGACTTTTCGATACGTAATCGTTTCAATATGTTCGCGTAACCGTAAAAGCGGAAAAAATAAATAATAAATAATAAACAATAATATTAGAGGTCCGCGGCAGGACATCGCGTTAGATTCGAATCCGGCGATGTGTTAATAAAATTGTGTCTACAAACGAATTAATGAGCCCCGCCGCAGCGAAAGGGTTAAATTCGCCATTGTTTGACGGCCGCAATTTAACCGTTCGTCTGTTAAAATGTGTTCGTTCATTCGGACATAATCGGCGTGAAATACGTTTAATACATACATATATATATATATATATATATATATATATATATATATATATTCTACATTCAAAAAAACACCTTATATATACGTACAAAATATAATAGATTCAATCGAAAATCGATGAAAAGAATTTTTTTTTTCATATATAATATTACAACAGTGTGATCAAAAAGTAAGGATAATTTGTTTATAAAAATGTAAATTCTTTATTTATTAATCCAAATCAATTTTATCTCATTATAAGTAATCTCTGCCCGATAAAACGCACTTTTTCCAACATTTTTTTTTCCAGTCTTCGAAACAGTCGGAATAGTCTTTTTCCGGTATAGCCTTCAAGGCCTTCTTCAATTCGGTTTTAATCTCCTCAATTACGTCAAAACGGCATCCCCGCATTGGTTTTTTGAGTTTTCTGAATAGTCACAAGTCGCACGAAACCAAATCGGGCGAATACGGTGGTTGCGAAACGATATGAGTCGAGTTTTTGTTAAAAAAATGACAAGAAATGTAAAAACACGCATAACTCGGAGATAATTAAACCTTTTGACAAACAGATGCTGGGCAAATGTTATAGAAAGTCCTACCAACCTAGAAAAAAAAATTACAATTTACCTGCCTTCCTAATGCCAGGGAGTTTTAAATAACAATTTTACCTTTCTTTTTAATCATATTAGTATATTGAATAGAATCCGTTTTGTTTTATTCAAATAAATTGATGATTAATAATTTGGACAAAATTAAACCGATCATTTCGATTTATTCGAAATCTTATCGAATTTTGCGCGACTCCATTAAATATGCACATGGAGCCATTTAAAAGTGTCAACTTGAAAAAAAATGGCCGACTCAAAGAAAAAAAAATGGACGCCGATTCAACATTGAAAACGTTTCAAAATCGACGTGAATAATTAACAAAATTAAAACATATCATTGTGAAATTATACACACACACACACATACGAAACTGAGACGTTAGCTCTATGCAATGATAAATTATAAATCATTATAAATCAGAAGTATTAAAATTACGTTTTGCTAACTAAATATGATTATTAAAAATATTATGCTTAACATTTTGATGAAAATAATCAATTATCAATAATTTAAATATTTATATTTTATTATTATATTATTGTTACATTAATATTTGATTCAATTTATACAATTATTATAATTAATATTCAGTATTATTTTAGAATATAAACGTATATAACGCGTTTAACTGTTTATACAATACACTAATCAGTATAATATAATATTAATATTTTTTTTTTATAATAAAAAATAATTGGAAAATTTTATCGTATAAATTAATAATAAAAATAAAAATGAATTTTCCGTATATCGTCTTTAACGAAAACAGCGAAACTATTGCTAATAGTTTTTTTTATGATCTTTATAAAAGTAATTCGCTATGTAATATCAGACTTATAATAGGAAATCAAATGTATTGTTGTTTATTTAAATTTTATATTATAATTATTTTTTTAATATATATATATATATATATATATATATATATATATATATATATATATATATATTAATAATTGTATTAAATTTCAGAGTGTATGCTCATAAAATGATTCTGTCAGGTGTTTTGGATGATCCCAGAGAAATAATGAAAAATGAAACGATCGAAATTATCATCAAAGGAGCCGAAAATATTTCTAAAGACGCCGTGGATAAAATTATGCATTTTGTTTATACAAAAAAACTCAGTACGATGGATACTAAATTTTTGCATTCAAAATTTTTTTTTATAGATAAATATATTTTTAATCTATTTAATCTTTATTATGTTTTAAGGTTTAGAAAATATATCGGAGAGTTTGAAATTGGCGAAATTGATGAAGTTAAATACGATGATTAAATTAGCGATGAATGTCTTAACGGAAAATTTTAGAAAAGTTGAGTAAAATAATTCATATTAATTTATTAATACGAATATTATTTTACTTATATATTCTACAATTTAACACTGTGATCAAAAAGTAATGTGAATTTGTTTATATAATATAAATTCTTTATTTATTCTGTCAAATCAATTCATCCCCTTTAAAGTAATCCCCGTCAGATAAAACGCACTTTGACTAACGTTTTTTCCAATCCTAGAAACAGTTGGAATAGTCTTTTTCTGGTATAGCCTTTAAGACTTTCTTCGATTCGGTTTTTATCTGCTCAATCCTGTCAAAACGGCGTTCCCGTATTGGCCTTTTGAGTTTGCTGAGTAGCCAGAAATCGCACGGAGCCAAATCAAGCGAATACGGTGGTTGAATCGAGTTTTTTGCAAAAAAAAGTCGCAAAGAACCAATGCATAAATGTTATAAACAGTCCTACCAACCTAGGAAAAAAAATATAATTTATTTACATTCCTAATGCGCGGGAGTTTTAAATGACAATTTCACTTTACATTTTGATCACAGTAGTATATTGTAATATCATTAATGATATAAGATTTTTTTTTAATTTCTAGATAATTAAAGAGAAACCTTATTTAAATTTCTCGTTTGATTTACTGGTAAAAATTCTAGAAGCCGATAATTTACAATTTGATACTAATGATGAAATATTGGATGCAATCAGTATTTGGTTATATTATGATATAGAAAATAGAAAAATTTACATAGCTCAATTGTTGAGATATATTTGTTTACGTCGTCTATCACTGAAAGTATGCCATTTTTATTACAAAAAAAAAAAAAAATATATATATATATATATATATATATATATATTAATCAGACGATTTTAGCCAAAATAGAACCACTTTGTCGATACGATACTTTTAATACGTGGAATTTGTTGGTTAATGCTATAAAATGGCACGAAATACCGGAACAAAGAAAAATGTTGACCTTTGACGAATTTGAACGCAATAAAAATTACGTTATGATGATCGTCGGAAGCATCAGCGAAAAGGTATAAATATTTTCATTAATAAAAATTATAAATATTGTGCATTTTGAAAGTTTAAATTTGACGCATTTTTATCATATTTATATAGATAGCGAATAATTGTGAAATGTACGATTTTGAAACGAATAAACATCACTTTTTCGACATATCGAAATCGAATACGAATTTACGCTCTTACAACGTCGTACTAATAGACGACGTAAAACTGTTGATAATCGGCGGAATAAAATCCAACGCTATAACGAATCAAGTGCGATTTTTATTATTTATTTTTTTTACATATATTTTTGACATATGATTTAATATATTTTTTTTTTTTGGATACATTATAATTTATAGGTAAAATGTTATAATTTAAAAACAAAAAAACTCGCCAATTTGAAACCGATGTGTATGAAAAGATACAGTTTTACGGCGTCCGTTATAAATGGAGAAATATATGTTTGCGGTGGTCAAGGACCGCGTTGGACTTTAAAATCCCTGGAAAGGTGATCGATTTTAAATTAATAATAGTATTATATATATATATATATATATATATATATATATATATATAACAATATTATTATTACAAAATATTGTTGAGTCATATACCGACATATAGAAATTTGATACATTGTCACACTTTCGTTAAATTTAAAATTAATTTTGTTTACATCTAATAATTGTATTAAATCAATATTTTATGAAATATTACAGTCATCAAAAAGTAAGATGAAATTGTCATTTAAAACTCTCGCGCTATAGGAAGGCAGGACAATTGTATTTTTGTTCTAGGTTGGTAGGACTGTCTACGACATTTATCAAGCTTCTGTTTGTCAAAAGGTTTAATTATTTCCGAGTTACGAGCGTTTTTACAATTCTTGATTCCTTCATTATAATAATGCACCGTGTCATACGGCATTGATTCTTTGCGACATTTTTTGCAAAAAACTCGATTCAACCACCGTATTCGCTTGATTTGGCTCCGTATGCGATTTCTGGCTATTCGGCAAACTCAAAAGGCCAATACGGGAACGCCGTTTTGATACGATTGATGAGATTAAAACCGAATCGAAGAAGGTCTTGAAGGCTATACCGAAAAAAGACTATTCCAACTGTTTCGAAGACTAGAAAAAGCGTTTTATCGGACAGAAACTACTTTGAAGTGGATGAAATTGATTTGGAAGAATAAATAAGGAATTTACATTTTATAAACAAATTCACCTTACTTTTTGATCGTAGTGTTATATCTAGTATAATTTTATGTTGTTTTCTAAATATATATAATATATATTTTTTTTAGATATAATCCGCTTAGAAATCAGTGGGAATCATTGGCATCCATGGCCGTTAGTCGTTATGCGCATTCTGCTGTTGTACATAATAATAAATTATATATTCTTGATTATAATCAGTTTTTAAACGTGTCAATTGACATATATAATCCAATAACAAACACGTGGACAAACGGTCCAATTATAAATTGTTCAAATCAAATGCGAGGAGTTGTTAACAAGGTTAAAAAAATAATAATTTAATATTAAACATATATTAATTATCGGTGACGCTGCATCAAAGAGCAGCTCACATAAAACTATTAACATAAGTATAAAATATATAAAATTATTAATATTTAATTTTTATCAATATTGAAGAAATAATCAATTTTTAGGTTAATCTTCAGTCTATTGCTTATCGTGATTTTTTGTATATATTGAGACAATGCTCGTTTGGAACATTATTGGAAAAATACAATATGACAACTTGGGAATGCAACATATTATTTACATGGTCATTTGAGAAATATTGGTTTAATATGATCGCGTTCAATTCTAAAATAATATTAATTGGTAAGTAAACTTATCGCTATATCAAATTATTCACAATTACAATAAAAAACTGGATTTAAATCAATATAAAATTAGTATTATTATTTTTTTGTTAAAACAAAAATACTATGTAACAGAATTTTTGGATAATTATAATAGTATATTTAATTTTTTTTATATATGCGTTGATATTGTTGTTAATTTTCAGATTATATGGATAATAAAATTATTGAATACAATCCAGATGAAAATATTTTTAAAGAATTGACCTTCCTGAAACAAACGGAACGTTTTAAATTTGGATACGGAATTTTGGTTCCCAAAAAAAATGTATTACCTCTCATATATGATAATTCTGATATTATTCTATTATAATTTTTTTCATTTTGTGACACATAAATCACATTTACAATAATTTTCTATTATAAATATATAAAAAAACATTGATTTATATATTTACATATAAATCGTTCACATTGAAGGTCTGTACAAGTTTTTATTTTGATCCGCGACATACCCAAGCTCTTCCTAAACGTTCACCAGTGTATAAAGTATATTTTTGATGATGTCGAGTCGTCAGCTTTACGTTCAAATTTAAATTTTTCCGGTGTGATATATCTCACTTTTATACGATCGAAATATTTTGACGATTTCGAAAAGTTTAAAAATCACTGCACAACCTTTTCATGCGGTTCTCCATTGTTCTCTTTTTATTATATATATACATATATATATATATATATATATATATATATATATATATATATAAATGCATTTTTTTCATGTACGATAATTTATTATTTATACACGAATTAGGCATGCATCGTTGGCAAAAAAGAGTTTGACGTTTACTTTTATTTATTTATTTATTGTGCGTAAACCGGCTTTGAAAAATAAAAATAATAATAAAAGTGAGAAAAGATCCGACGATAAATAAAATTATAATAATGCACGTATGTATTCAAGGATTTAGGGGTGCGAAAAATGAGTACCCACTCGTCTATTTTACAATGTCGTTTATTTACTATATGCCATAATAAATAAATGATTTTTAATTTTGCAAGTTTAACAAAATAAATATTAAAATGATAAATATCGTTCGAAACGTTCATAAATTGAAATTAATATATATTAATATATATTTTGAACCATTTTTGAACGATTAAAAAAAAAGTGCACCCTATCAAGTAACTCGGATCATTTTTTTTTCTTTCCCCCTTAGCAATAATATTACGGATTGCGAAACGTTTGTTTAACGCCCCTGGTTCGAAAAGTGGACATGTGTAACGTACGAGAGCGTGTCTTTTGCCATAATCGATATTAATACCCTCAGAACACATAAATATCTGTCGACATCCACACAATAATACATAGGGGATGAAAATGGCAAGAGAATAAATAATAAATAAAAATAATTTACGACTCGACAAAGTTTCGAAAGCGCTGAACGATAAACGCCGTTTCTCAAAATTGTTATAGACAGTTATAGAATACACTTAATCCGATTAATATATTCTCACAGTGTACTCGATTTTTTTTTAGATATGAGCAGGTCACGGGTTCAAAATTTATGTTTTGTCATCGGTTTTCAAACAAATATGATAGATTAGAAGTAATTACGCGCACTTGTTTCATTTGGCATCCGATATTTTCGCGTCGAAAAATAGAAACGTTCGTAAAGTTTTATTTATTCGTGTGTTAAGAGTGAGACGTTTTTTTTTTTTCATTATTGTTCGATAAGAGTTCAAAAACGAACGACTTCTCGTGCGAGTTCAACAAACCGATAAAATTAAACGATCGTCGATAAAAACGGTCGACATATTAATGCAGTTAAATTATTATTAAACGTTACGCGCGCCAACGGATACAAGTGTAACATAGTTGTTCGAACGATAAACGTCGAATATTTTACTATGACCAAAAAAAAAAACAAAAAAATGATGAATAATTACAGATTTAAACAAGCAAAAAAAAATGACGATTGACAACCCCTGTCCGAACACCGGTTCGTGCACACAAATACGCGAGCATAGCACACATCTAGAGATATTTATTTTAGGTAATAAATTTCATTTTATTACACATATTTTGTCGTGTTATAATAAGTAATGTACTCTGACAATGGGGCAATTTCGCGTGTAATACCGTGAAGTATGAAACCCAAATGCACGATTTATGTTTTATTATTTCGCTTTTCGCAACAGCCCCACCTTTCGACTCACCCTATATAGTCCGTATACGCGTACAAAAAGCGATCAGATGTTGCGCGATATAATAGCATATTCGAAATCGTTGATTTTTTTTTTGTACGTTTGTCCAGATAGAATTTTGTAATTGATTTTTCGATAACTTTTCGATGTCCGATCGAGCTGAATTTTTGCATAATTATTCACTATCGATGACAATGCAATAATCAATTAACATATTTATAATATAATTATCCAATTAGCGGCAATTAATTATTTCGATACATTTATTGATAAATTTATATGATAATACAATGTTATTTTTTTTTTTTTGATAATTTAATTTTACTTATTATTAAAATAAAAACTTCTTGTGTTCTTTTGCTTTTGAACTCCTCGTACATTTGTGCGTCTGTCTGTTTATTTCGTACATTTTTTTTAACCCCCCTTTTGTATATTATATATATCCTGAGCTGTCGACGTCCCTGCACTGTCACCTTTATTGTTTTCGCAGAACTGTTCCTATATATATAGTGTGTACATAAATAAATGCCACTTATGGTTTATGAATTATCGCTTATATTCCCCAATAGACCGTTAAAAACGTATTTTAATTCGTAAATTGTTCAAGGATATTTTTAATTATTTCGTTTTATTATCATTCCATATGAATTTTTTATCGTTTAATTTGAATAATTAAGGTGACCACCGTTTTTACGATAAAATGAAGGACACGATGGAGGATACTTTGTTGAAAAGGAAGACACGTTGAGATTGTAAAATTGTGAAAAAGACCATTTAGGTTTCAACGAATTCAAAAAAAGTCTTCTCTAAGTCAAATTTCAAAATAGAAGATTCTCAATCTTGAAGACGACCCTAAAAAAGCTATTTTATCATTTACAAACTCTCTAGGACATATTTCAAAAAGAAAAAGATTGGTCACCTTAGTATAATAATTTTCAGATATCTGCAATTTTTATCAAAAAAAAAATATTTAAAACATATTTTTATTAAATTATTTAAAACAGCTGCAAAATATGACTTAATTTTTTTTTATTTCAATACTGATCCAATAATATTAATATGCAATTCATATGGTATTTCATAGTCAATATGATTCCCTTTAGAACATAATAAAGTGTTCCATTTTTTTTTCTTTTCATAAACGTTATATAAATAATACGTGTTCAATGAACACGCATAAAGAAGTTAAATTAGAATGAAATAAACGCGTAATTTATTGTTGGTCGACAATAAAAATGCTTCAAATTATAACCGAAGGTCTGATCTTAAACGGAAAGGGGGGCGCTTATAAATTATTACACGGCGGGCATATAAATTTTTCGAGTTCCTGCTATGATGTGCGAACGAGAGGGAGCTGCCCCCCCCTTCATCCGAATAAATAATAATTCTCGTAAAAGTATATGGAAAAAAAGCCAAAAGGGATGATGGTTATATTGGGGAGGAATGGGTGGTAAGGCATTGTGAAAATGCGTTCTGGCGAATGATTTATGTAGCGTGCAAACTAAATCGCTCCTATAGATTATAGACAATAGGCCGTCCGTGTAATAACGGGATGGTTTTTTTTTATTTTTTTTTTTATATATTTTTTGAGGGGGGAGGGATGTGAGCGCGTTTGTCGAGTTTTATGACTCAATGCGGCCAGCGGAGAAAGGTTTGAGAAGCGATAACGTTTGAGAAGCGCCGTCGTAAAATCGGAAAATTGAGACGTCGAACGTGTTTACTATATATATATACTATCAAAAAGTAAGGTGAAATTGTCATTTAAAACTCATAGGTTTGTAGAAATGTCTATAACATTTGCCAAGCGTCTGTTTGTCAAAAGGTTTAATTATCTCCGAATTACACGTGTTTTTACAACTCTTGGTTCCTCTTCATCACTATAATAAACCATGTTATACTGCATTGGTTTACATATTGGAACATATCGTTCCGCAACCACCGTATTCGCCCGATTTGGCTCCATGCGACTTCTGGCTCTTCTATAAACTTAAAAATCTAATATGCGAGGACGCCGTTTTGACATGATTGGGAGATAAAAATTGAATCGAAAAAAGTCTTGAAAAATATACCGGAAAAAGACTATTCCGATTGTTTCAAGGACCAGGAAGAGCGTTGGCAAAAGTGCGTTTTATCGGATGGGGATTAATTTGAATTGGATGAAATTGATTTGGAAGAATAAATAAAGAATTTACATTTTATAAACAAATTCATCTTAGTTTTTGATCACATATATAATATTTAATAACATTTTTTATCTATATATATATATATATATATATATATATATATATATATATATATATATATATATATAATGGTTTAATATAGTCCAATATTTCGATTAAACTTTTGCATTCGAGAGTTACCATTTGGTCACCAGTTGAATTATTTTTTTTAAATTTTTATATAGAAATTTTCAATACACTTCGTAAAAATTTATACTAATGTCTAAAAGAATCGATTAAAGTGCGTATTTTTTTTAACCCTTTCACTGTCTACAATCGTGCGTTTTTTGTTTGTTTCACGACGCGGCGACGTGTTTTTGTGTTTTCACGGTTGGTTAGCGTGTTGTGAGTTGTTAATTATTATTCGTTGAAATATACGGTGGTTCCCCATTTCCCTCACTTTTCCCCCTTCTCGCCTTCCTCTCGTGTCATCTCTCCCCACCACCCCCCCCTCTGCGAGAAACGGTTGATGTATGACCTGCAATAATTTTTCATTATCCACGATTCATTAACGTTTAGGTTCTGTCGTTGTTCCCCGCACGAATTATTTATCATTCAAACCGGCTCGTTCACTTTGACGCTTCGCAGAAATGGACGAATAGGGGTTGACAACATTTTTTCATTATATATATATATATATATATATATATATATATATATATATATATATATATATTTAATTGATAAAAGAATATCTTATTATATATTCGTTTAATTATAAAAAAATCTATTATGAATTAAATAGTAATTTTTCAGAATTTCGATTTGATTTATTGTCACATTTTTTAATAAATTTATAATAATCAAAAATTATCAGTCCTTTTAATATTGTAAATTTTGAAAAAAAAAAGAAAGAATGTTAGCAAAAAATCAATAAATTTTATATAACACTATTAAAATACTATAAATTATTATTGGGTCCAAATGGACTCAATTAAATTTTTTTAATATAGATGTTATAAATTAAAAAATTTACATTGTAAAATGAGTATGAAAATTTTTAATTTATATGTAAAAAATAAAAAAAAAATGTATTTTCACATAAAAGTAAAACAATGGATTGAAAATAAACGGAATAAATCGGTTAGAAATTATTGGTCAGAAGGGGTTTATTCGCCGTTTCAGCTGATCCATAATATCTTAATAGGCATTAGGAACACCTTTAATTGGAATAGTGGATTTTGCGATGCAGTCATAGAGAAGGTGCGGGCAGACAGTTAATAGTCCGTGGCGATAATTCAGAGAGATGGGGTCGGCAACAATAAGTTGTGCCGGTTGACAATGAGCAGTTAATCCGGTGGAGATCGCCCTAAATCTCCTTCGCCCATAACCGCTGTCCCTTTACATGAAATATCTCCCTAATGCCATTTCATCCGCATACATTCCAGAAAATATACACTATATTCCATCTAATTAGCAATTTTTTAAATATTTATTTATTTATTCAGAAATTTTAAAACTATGATTTTTCTCTTTTTTTTCCATTTCAATTTAATTTATTTATGATAAAACAATTGTCAGTATTAATTATACAACTGATATAGTACATTTTTTATTTTTAAATTAATTTAAAAAAATAATAACACAAATCTACAATATTGAGTTTTAATCATATCTTATA
The DNA here is from genome assembly GCA_024500535.1 of Leptonema lineaticorne. NCBI lineage: Eukaryota > Metazoa > Arthropoda > Insecta > Trichoptera > Hydropsychidae > Leptonema > Leptonema lineaticorne. Next base: position 1,530,402 of record JANIJI010000014.1, read on the forward strand.
TTTATCACAGCGGTTCACAATCTTTTTCCATTAGTGTACCCCTTTATATGATTGTTTCCTTAGTACTCGTATCACATATATATAATAATATAGTTTAGTGTATTGTATTTTTCAATAATAATATAACTATTTAATTTTCATATCTTCCGCTATAATAACTTTGCTTTTTTTGCATACAACTAAACAATCTCTTGCGTACCCTAGGTTGGAAATCGCTGCTCTATCATGACCTATAAAACTAAACTAGAATGTTTTTATTATATATATATATATATATATATATATATATATATATATATATATATATATATATATATATATATATATATATATATATATATATATATAAGTATATTCTAAAAAATATATTAAAATAATTAGATCATTTCTTAAAAATCAATTGAACAAAGATTGATTTAGTTTTTTTACGTAGTCGAGTCATCAGCTCTAAACGTAATTTTCAAAAAAAAAAAAAGTATTTTGCTGATTTTATGTCGTTCTATTTGTAAAATATGTTTAAAGCTGCAATGAAGATGTCGTTTTTATTTAATGATTACATTAAATTACAAAGTGTTTCGAATAAAATCACGAGTTTCAAACTATCGTTTTTTAAATACATACATAGTTAATATAATATAAAATTTTATTATATTATCTACATTAGTGATTTACAATTTTATTTCATTAGTGTACCCCTTTACCCGATTATCTAGTTTTTCGCGTATCTCTAGGTCACGGTGACCATTATTTTTGTATCAAAAAAACAGGACAGGGAGCAAAAAATCGGTTATTGCAATACAATGGCCATATAATATGGTCCATATTCGGCCGTAACTGAGTGACTGTTTGAACTATACAAAATGTAAATATTAATTTTTGGTAAAAATAAAAATATTCAGCCTTTTAAAAAACAGTACTGTCCCGACAAAAACTGAACGAATGGTCACCGTGCACTAGGGTTACGCATACTATAGGTTGGGAATTGTTGATATATATATATATATATATATATAATTATCAGAAATAAACAAAATTGTATTTATTAACTGATATAAATAAACATTATGTTGATTAAAATAAAATTGACAAACTGTGTTCGATTCGAACGCAGTATACGAATAGGGGGTGTCCAGTGGTTAGTTTATTCGTAAGGTGGTGAGGTCTACAAACCGAGAGGGTATCTGCGTGATAGTAGCAGTTTATTTGAAAATAAATTAATCCCAGTGAAAAGCTTCTAATGGATGAAATATGACCAGGGACATCTGGTTCCGTTCCGCGCACCGCAACCCCCTCGGGAGGGGGCTTGGTACAGATTTTATCTGGCGATTTATGGGAAACACGATGAAATTATGCGAAAAGTGGGAAAGGTGCTATCTATGATTCATTCTATAGGGTGTTTTTTTTATTTTATTTATAATTTTATATTAACAGTATTTTTTGATATGTACACTATTTTGATCATTATATTGTGTATTGACTAATACCTGAAAAATGCATACAAATTGTGCAATTTTTTTTTACGTAAATTCATGATTTATAAAACTGAAAAGTATATTGTCATTAAACATTTTCGTTTTGATTTGATCTAATCAGAACAATAAATAGGAATAATTCTAGTTTATGCTAGAATAGTACGATTTGAAATTTAATATAATAACAGTGTGATCAAAAAGTAAGGTGAATTTGTTTATAAAATGTAAAATATATTTCCTATATTATCAGTGTAAAAATATTTCATCATATTCTCAAAAACATAATTCAATGTATTATCGTTGTCTTCAATTTCAATTTTAGTTATTTTTCTATTTATTTTATTTTTGAAATAATCCGAAAAAGACGATAAATATATCTGTGAATATTTTTCATATATTTAATCGTGTTTATAATGTAATAAATTATTTAATTATGATATTAAACTTTTTCTTTCCAATGATGATAACTGTCTCATTATTTTTTTTCATAATTTTTACAACACGTCTTTCGAATTCGGTGTTCTTCAATTCCATTATGCAGACGTAATACTGAAAATTAAAATAATGTTTTCATTGGCTATAAAAAAAAGTAAAAATTGCAATATTGTTAGATTGGAAACCATTGATCCTCAGTAGAAGTTGTTAAATTTATTCTATATTGATTGTTACAAATATAAAGAATTATAATAGTTCTTTTTTTAATGAAAAAAAATCTATATCGTATAATTCGTTTTAATTGTGTGTTTATCACAAATAAATTGTTCTATTTTGTTTCATGAAAATATTTTTTTTCTAAAAAACACTTTTATATTGTATTACTGTGTTACCAATAATAACAATCGCAACATTGTATTATCATATAAATTTATCGTATTATTTTTGTGGTAAGGCGATATAATTAATTACCACTAAAATGGTCAATTATTTTGTAAATCTTTTAATTGATTAATGCATTGTCATCGAGAATGAGCAAGTATGCAAAATTTCAGCTGAAACGAACGTCGGATAGTGCTCGAAATATCGATTACAAAATTCCACCCGAACAAACGGACCGACCAAAGAATGAATCCGACCCGGTATAAAAACGCACAAGCGCCGCTTTAATCCGATAAGGAAGAACGGTCGACGGCGTTATTGGCGGCGGACATTTTCTCGTGTCGGATTAATATCGCCCTTTATTGGCCGTACGAGGACTTTCATAAAATGTACACGGTCCCCGTTTTCAGAGGTCGTTTCCAGCATGCGGCGGTCCAACTTTGTCCAAAACCCTTAAACCGCATCCAATATATGTGGACCGTCGCGTGAAAAATAACAAAAATATACAACCATTAAGAACAATCAACAGCTGTTGCTCGGACAACACTCCTTCGACATACTCTCGAATGAGGGCGAAAACAAAAAGTCGATTTTCTTGTCTTGTCAAAGATTTTTCATTAAGCTATTTTCGCTACGATAGCGAAACAATATTAGTGCATAAAGTTAAATTAAAAGTGTCAAAAAAAAATTTTTTTTTGTTCTAACTCATCATCATAATATAAAATTTTTTTTTTTCTAAAAAATTTGTATTATCAATAATAACAATCACACTATCATATAAATTTATCAATAAAAGTACCGTTGTATTATTAATCGTCATATAGCAATATTGTACTATCATATCAGTAGTGACAATAATATTGTGAAAGCGTTATAATTAATTTCCATTAATTAGTCAATTATTTTGTAAATATATTAATTGATTCTTGTATTGTCATTGAGAGTGAGCAAATATGCAAAATTTCAGCCGAATTGAACATCGAAAAATGCTGAAAAATCGATTACAAAATTCCATCCAGATAAACAGACAAGTGAAACTTATATAAATATAAATTTCAAAATTTTATTTAGACAATTATAATAATCAATAATATAATTAGTTTTTTAAAAAAAAAAAGTGAAAATATATTTTTAAAAAGATGGCAATATATTAATTTATGTTTAATTCTATAGAAACGGATAAAATTCGTAATTGTGCACAAATGATGAAACGCAAGAATAAAAATAACAATAAATGATACTGTAAAAAAAACAAAACTTGACCCTTGAACTTCAACTATATTTATATTATAAGGCAATTTTTATATTTATATTGTAATATATAATTCTGAAAAGTGTTTTATTTTAAGACATGTTCAAAACATTACAAAGAAAAAGTGATCAACTATTTGTGATTTGAGTTTTTTTTTATTTTACTATTAATTTCTACTTTAATGTAATTATTGTTGAATATTTCATTTTATTTTTATAAAATGAAAATATTTTTTTTCTGTCTCAACAGATAAATATCAATCGATAGACAAACGTAAAGTTATTATTGTGAATATTGAATTAATATATAAATTTTTAATTTAATTTTTTTTAATTGATAATACTATTTTATTATTATTTTTAACAGTATCAAGTAAACAGTGTAATAGTGTATTATTATGAAAGATAATTTAATAAGTTCGAGGTTTTCAATGCAAATATATCCCGATCCATAAATCAGACCGCCATTGGGTACAGGTGAGCAAAATGGCCACTAGTGGGCCATTTTGCCTTTGGCGTAGACACGTTGATTTAGTTTCGGTAATAATTTTCCTAGTGGGCGAAGACAGACCAACCGCGAACCGACCATTCGACACCCCATTACAACGATCTTCCACCCTCGAATAGATCGTTTCTATTATTATTATTATTATTATTTAATTTACTATCTGTCGTACGTGTCGGTGTGTGACGATAGCGCCGGTGCGAGGTTCGCGGTGGTGTAGCAATTTTTTTTTCGTCAAATGCTAATTTATTTCAACGATTTTATCTAAAATAATGTTTACAACTCAAAATATAGATCTTTGTCATACCGATGTACAATTTATTAATATATGATTTCATATAAAATATTTCAGTATTTGAGATTCAATTTCAATCTGTAACTTGCGACTTTAACGCAACAAAACAATAATTTTCGTCACCATAATTGTATTTAATATATATTATTTTCATTTATATATTTTAAAGATATTGCCGATCAAGCAATAAATATATAGTGAAAAAAAACTCAGTGATATTTCTAACTATTTATTAATTGTAAGAAATAAAAATATCAAGAAATACTTTAAAACTAGTTGTCACCGATGTCGTAGTTCAAAATGGACTGTAAAATAAAATTTATCTATAATATTATTGCGATATTTTTTTTGTACATATTGTTTACGTTGATAATTGTTTTTTTTTTGTGATAAGAATTTTTAAAATGTTAAAAGAATTTATTAATATTTTTATAATAAAAAAATGATAAAAGTTATAAAAAATACAAAAAAAAATCTGCTAGATTTTTTTTAATTCGATAGTCATTAGTTTATATAATATTTTTTATAAAGATATATTTTTTAAATTTATTTATAAATATTATATTACTATGATCAAAAAGTAAGATGAAATTGTCATTTAAAACTCCCGGGCATTAGGAAGGCAGGTAAATTGTATTTTTTTTCTAGGTTGGTAGGATTGTCTATAATATTTTTCAAGCGTCTTTTTGTAAAAAGGTTTAATTATAATCGTTCCGCAACCACCGTATTTGTCCGATTTGGCTCCGTGCGACTATTGACTATTCATCAAAATCAAAAAGCCAATGCGAAAACGCCGTTTTGACACGACCGAAGAGATAAAAATCGAATCGAAGAAGGTCTCGAAGGCTATACCGGAAAAAGACTATTCCGACTGTTTCAAGGATTGAACAAAGCGTTAGTAAAAGTGCATTTTATCGGACGAGGATTACTTTGAGAGGAATGAAATTGTTTTGGAAGAATAAATAAAGAATTTACATTTTTTAAACTAATAATTCACCTTACTTTTTGATCACAATGTTATATATATACAGAGTGCGTAAATTTTGTATATTGAACAAAACGTGGACGAAATGTATAAAATAAGCAGACATTTAAGCCGATATTGTGAAACAACGTCATCAAAACAATCCTCATTGTACAAAACGCTATTGGATTAAACGAATTGCCCATTATATTTACATACAAATAGTTGTGGCAAAAGACTTGAAAGGGTTAATTTTCGCATTCAGGTGTCGTCGACCAGCGATTTATGAGTTAAATACGCTGCCTTAAACTAAATATAATCGTTTATATATTGTATTGTTTGATTATATTTCTCATTATTAAAATTGATAATATATAAATAATTCGCTGATATATTTTTTTATATATTAAATATAAAAATTTACATTTTATTTATTACTATAAATAGTGTTATGAGAATAAACTATATTGACTCGTATAAGACGTCGTATGTAAACCGCGCTATTCGAAATATAAGACGTCTTATTTAGTGCGGTCGTAAGTCAGGACTTGCATCTCATTAGGGCGGTCGTAATGGGCGGATTAAAACGGCAGGGCGGCGAAACGGTGAATAGTGAAGAAACACGACCGCGATTCCGCGTTTGTTATCCCAGCACGAAGACGTTGACTCCGTAGTCTAAATGTTATAATAATAAAAAAAATCGAATGGTTCAAAAGTATATATAAAATTATAATTAAATATTATATTTAAATATAAGGGAAAAATTTTAAGAAAAAAACAGATAATTTTGGAAAGAAACATCATTTTCAAAGTGATCGTAAACCTTTGGAGATTTGACTAATATATATTTATATATATATATATATATATATATATATATATATATATATATATATATATATATATATATATATATATATATATATATATATATATATATTTGGAATATAAAATTAGACAATTGTTAAAATAAAACGAGTGATGATACCAAAGTTCGGTTAAAACGGTAGTCGCCTATTTACGCCGTTAAATAGACTTTTACGCCTAGTGCAGGTTAAGTTTATTATGTTTTATTAAGACTTTAATAGTCTCACCGTCATAATGAAGCCTTGATTTATTAAGGCTCCCCCGGGGAGTGTGCAATTTACAATCGGGGAGAGGGGGGGGGGTCATAGCGTTATAATAACACGAAAGTCCTATAGAATCCTGTCCCGTTTTCGAAATCCTACGACGACCTTCTTGAAATTGTACGTGTGTAAAAGTGGAAAATTATTTTGTTTCAAATATTGATTATGATAACACTGATCAAAAAGTAATGTGAATTTGTTTATAAAATGTAAATTCTTTATTTATTCTTCCAAATCAATTTCATCCCTTTTAAATTAATCCCCGTCCGATAAAACGCACTTTTACCAATGCTTTCTCCAATCCTCGAAACAGCCGGAATAGTTTTTTTCCGGTATAGCCTTCAAGACCTTCTTTGATTCGGTTCTTATCGCCTCAATCGTGTCAAAACGTCGTTTTCGCATTGGCTTTTTGATTTTGATGAATAGTCAAAAGTCGCACGGAGCCAAATCAGGCGAATACGGTGGTTGCGGAACGGTATGAGTCGAATTTTTATCAAAAAAGTAGCGAAGAACCAATTCAGTATAACATGTTGCATTATCGTGATGAAGGAACCTAGAGTTGTAAAAACACGTGTAATTTTGAGAAAATTAAACCTTTTGACAAACACGCTTGGCAAATGTTATATACAGTTCTACCAACCTAGAAAAAAAAATAATTTACCCGCCTTCCTAATGCCCGGGAGTTTTAAATGACAATTTCACCTTACTTTTTGATCAAAGTAGTATTAAAGGTTCAGTATTAAAATATTAGTTAAATCATTTTTAAATAAAATATATTTATTAATAATTATTTGAGTATATATAATAAAAAAATATTGAATAAGGATTAAGAATTTTCTTTGATTAAAATATATATATAATTAATTTGTTAAAAAATATCAGATTTATACAAAACGAATTTTTGATAGATTTTTCTTTGTTGAAAACATCGATTTTCCATTGCAATTTTTGACTCGTAATCATTTAATAAAAATAATAAATTTATTCTGGTTATATTGTAATTTATTCATATAAAAATCGATAATAATAAAATAGCACATTTACAGATTAAAAATTTCATCGAACACCATATATATCGCATATGTTCGAATTTTTCGGTTCACATATTCACATAGTGATCGTCGTCAGCGTCGCTTAGCTTCGTCAATATTAAATCATCAAACGGTCGTCGATAATGTTCATAATTTTGTACGCAAAGCATTCATAAATCAATTTAAATATTTATTAGCAATCGGTAAGACATTGAAGTACGTTCTATTTTTAGGTAAAACTAATGATTTTTTCCATACATTATCATAAATATCGTATTCATATATATTATTAGATTTTTCTCCGCCTAAAAAATATATATATAATAATTGAATAAAAATTTATAATAATTTCATAATACAATTTGTATAATTATTATATAATAATTTACCAATACATATTATTTTATCATTATAAGTAATAGCGTATGATCCGTTTAACGGTTTCGGTAAATTTTGCAATGTCGTCCATTGTTCAGATTCAACATCGAATCTCTCCACTGAATCTAGAGCTGATTCACCGTCCCATCCTCCAATTACATATATAAAATGATTCAATATTGTGACCTGTAATTATAAAATTGTACATATCTAATTATAATATATAAATTCACATTTCATATTAGAATTCAATTTTTATACTGTCGATAGATAAATTCTAATGTTTTAATGATATACGGTCAAAACTTTTTTTTGTGCGGTATATAGGGATCGCATAAAAAAAGTATTAAGAAATTTTGTAAATATCTACTATAAGAAATAATTTTAACACAACGTGTGAAAAAAATATGCGATAAAAGGGGACCGTATAAAAAAAAGTCGGCGGTAACTAACTAAAGTTTATAAATAACGCATTATATATTGAAATTGGCTAATGCAATATACGTCTAAGAATATTAAGTATAACTAATGAAATAGACTGATTCAATATGTACATACACATTGATCGCAAAAAATGAATCATATTGTGATACATATACCGCATAAAAAAAAGAATCCCACAAAAACGCATACAAAAATAGGTTTCACTGTATTATATAGTATAATATTATATATAGAAATTTACCGCACATCCAGATTTCGTCATGTTCATTTGTGGTCCAACAGACCAAATATCATTTTTAGGATCGTAAATCTCTATTGATCTCAAATAATGTTCACGATTACTTCCGCCAATTATATAGATTTTCTTTTTAAATACAACACTAGCGTGACCACAACGTCTGTTGATCATCGGTGATAATGATTCCCATGTTTTGGAAGATAATAAAAATCTGAAATAATTTAATAAAAAAAAAATATTATAATCAAACCTGTTTTTGTGCGTTTTTTGTGCGGTATATGTATCACAATATGAATCATTTTTTGCTATCAGCCTATTTCATTAGTTATGCTCAATATTCTTACGCATATATTGCATCAGCCAATTTTAATACATAATGTACTATTTATTAATTTCAGTTACTTGCCGCCGACCTTTTTTTTATACGGTCTCATTCATTTTTATGCGATCTTTTTTGTCTACCGCACAAAAACAAGTTTGACTGTATATCATTTTACTATTGACTATTGTTAATAGAATATTCTATTTTTGAGCTGATATTTATGCTAGTATATAAAATTAAATTATTGATTATGTAATTCGATAATAAATAAATAAAAAAAATCACACCTTTCCACAAAATTTAAATCGGACTTTTTATTACTGTAACCACCACAAATGTAAACAATTCCGTCTATTACCGATGCAGTATGACCTTGTCTTTCATAAAGCATCGATGGTAATTCTTGAACAATGTTCGTCTTCAAATTAATTGACCACACCTGCATAAAATGAGTTTTAATTATAATTTCATATATTATTGATATCGACTATATTTGGACAATTTCTGTTATTAAATGTTATTCATTTTATTATACATACTTCTTTAGTGATAACATATTTTCTATTAGCATATTTAACACCTCCAAATATTAACAATTCGTCTTCTAATTGAACAACTGCAAAATTTTTCACGTGTATTTTTTCAGAAGCGTCGATAAACAACGACCAACTTTCAGTTTTTGGATCAAATTTTTCCACTATACTTGCATTCTAAAATCACAAATCTTTCTTTGTAAATTATTAGTTATTTTTTTTTAATAAATATCAAATATGTAAAAAAAATATTTCCAACTATAATACTATATATTAATCGATCATATGATGGATGAAATTGAAATATAATAAAACTTACGTCGTACGTATTTCCTCCTAGAATTAGAAATGATTTTTCCGTATTTATTCGTTGATTGCATTTAAAATTTGGTAGAGCGTTACGATTTGTGGAAAATTCGTGCCATTTCCACAGATCGAAAAATATCATTGAAAAATTTCCGAGTTCGGATCGAAAAAAAGGTACCACTACATTCAATACGTACTGAAAAAAAAAATAGAAATTTTTATTTAATATATTTTAAAAATTGATTATATCATTTTGCGACAGTTTTTTTTTACAAATTGATAATGTAAAATAAAATATTTACAAAAAAGATATGGTTTATCATTTCGATGACATTTTAAATATAGAATTTTTATCTTTGTTATTGACAATTTTCAAAATATGAATTATACTACTGTGATCGAAAAGTAAGGTGAAATTTTCATTTAAAACTCCCGGGCATTAGGAAGGCGGGTAAATTATTTTTTTTCTAGGTTAGTAGGACTATTTATAACATTTGCCAAACGTTTGTTTGTCAATTTTTTTTTTGCTAAAAACTTGATTCATATCGTTCCGCAACCACCGTAATCGCCCGATTTGGCTCCGTGCGATTTCTGGCTATTCAGCAAACTCAAAAGGCTAATTGCGGGGACGCCGTTTTGACACGATTGAGGAGATAAAAATTGAATCGAAGAAGGTCTTGAAGGCTATACATTGTTTTATTAATATCATAATGTAACAGAAAAATATGATACCTTGATCGATAATAAATGTAATCTAACATTTTTCAGCAGGGCTTCAGCAAATATTTTACGATTTTTCCAATCGTATTTTAACCAACATTTGAGAGCTTCAAAAACGTCAATTTCCGAATCAATTACCAAATTATCGTCTTGTAATAATTCGTTTAATGTGTTAAACGGAAGATCCAAAAACATTTTTTCGGATCTCATCTGGTAATATATTTAAATATCAGTAACATAAAAAATAATATTAAAAATATCGAAATAAATATTTTACCGTTGTAAAATCATCGGCGATTGTTTTTTTCGTATTTTCTAAATCTAAACAATTTTCTAATGATTCTAAAAATTATTAAAAAATATTTATAATAAATAAATCAATGAGAAACTGTTAAATTGTATCGTTTTTAAACCATTTTGATTTAAATATATATATATATATATATATATATATATATATATATATATATATATATATATATATAAACAATTTCATTTGAAAAATAATATATATATTATGAAAAAATATTATGATTGAAAAACGATATTATTCATATATTGATTGTGAATATCGTTGTTTAACCTGTTGGTAAAATTGTATTGAAAAATTCATCATTCAATCCATTTCTAAAATTAATAAAAAAAATATATTTAAAACAATATTTATATAATTTAAGAAAAAAAATAAAAAATCAAACCTTTCATTTGTGATAAATCTGAAAAAAATAGACAAATTCGTATTACAATATAAAATAAAATAGTTATATTAATCGATTATTTATGTATGTTAATCACATGTTTTCGTCGTTTACGAGTTTTATATAATTTTCTTCCATATTTTTATTACTAGCTTATTTTTAGTAAAATAATATATATATATATATATATATTTATATATAGTTAAATTCACAATATTTTCACTGTCTATTGAACGAACAACATTTGATGACTGTGTATTCAATATTATTTTATGATAAGATAAATATTTCTAGATCGAATAGATAAGTTTTATCGTTTATTACTACACGTTTATGTCAAAGCGTTAAAACGTGTAAAAAATGCGATAAATATACATTAAAATTCATTTTATTTAGTAGTTTATGTGGTAATAATACATTTATAATATAAAATTATAATGATTATTTTTTAAAATAATTTTATCGAATTTAACTTCAAAAAAATTCTTAATAATAATCTTATGTTAATATAAAATTTTTAATTTATTATACATATCTATATAATATTTTAATGTATTTTTAACACGCTGTATATAGATTTAATTTCATGCTATTATATATAACCAATATTAATTATTTATTTTAATAAAATTGAACTAATCAATTTTGATTATATTTATATATGTATATATTTTAGTGATAATAAATTTTATTTTCGAATTTTGATAATCTATCGACGTTTTATAATGAAATGATAGCGCATATTATATATTTTAAATTTTAAGATATATGTGTGTTGTTAATATTTTTTTTTATTTAAAAAAATCTATCAATTGATAATATTATAATATTCAAAAATTCAAGACGTTCTTCGATTCGGTTTTTATCACCTCGATCGTGTCAAAACGGCGTCCCCGCATTGGCTTTTTGAGTTTACCGAATAGCCAGAAGTCGCACGGAGCCAAAATCGGGCGAACACGGTGGTTGCGGAACGATATGAATCGAATTTTTGGCAAAAAATTCGCGAAGAACATAATATAACATGGTGTATTATCATGTTGTCAGACGTTTGGCAAATGTTATAGACAGTCCTACCAACCTAGGAAAAAAATTACAATTTATTTATTTGCCTTCCTATTTTCACCTTACTCTTTAATCACAGTAGTATTCTGAAAATAATTTTCTTTCATTATTGATAAATTTTATTTGAAAAATGTCAAAGTTTGTATCTATATATATATATATATATATATATATATATATATATATATATATATATATATATATATATATATATATAATGATGCCGTAATGATTAGGAATAATTTCATTAGTTCCCCTCGTATCGCCGCCCTAGTAACGCCGCTGATTAGCGTAGTTCAGAAACTCTATTTCACATTTTTTAATACTCGGTATCGCAGTACATTTGTGCGCCTTCATAACGAGGATTATGTATATGGGATCATATAATCCTTAGCGAGCCGCCAACCTGCAAGATAAAGACTAAGGTATTCAGGTCTCATTTAGCGACTGTTACGGGTTAATTCGCTGTTTAGCATAAGACTTTGCGACGGTCTTATCTTTCGTAAAGGAAAACCGTCGTGGAAGGGATGGAAAATGGTGGTGGATGGAGACGATGAAAAGCACGAATCGCTTTTCCAACTTCGATAATAAAGCGAGCGGAAAATTTGACGAAAACCATTGCACCGAAACTATTTATTCGTGACGCGAACGAAAATTATACGACGTCGTATGTCAAGGCGAGCCGCGGTAATAAAGTCGTAAAGTCGAGGCTTTTAACCGCGGCCTCAGATGTTAACGTGTCGACGCGATCTTCATAAACAACTTATATGAGAAAAATGTGAAATACAAACATTTTTATATTATTATTCATCATATTACTGGCAATTATGTCGTATAGCAATATTATTAATTACCACTAATTGGTCGATTATTTTGTAAATCTATTGATTGATTATTAAATTGTCATCTAGAGTGAGTAAGTATGCAAAATTTCAGTTCAATTGTACATCGGAAAGTGCTCGAAAAATCGATTACAAAATTCCACCCAGACAAACACACAAATGAAACTTATGTAAGTATGTAAAAAAAATGATGTTTTTAAAAAAAAACCCTATCAGTATATAGTATTTCCTATTGTGCCTCTACCTTTTAATCATGGTCCACACTACATTACCGTACCATTTTTAGCTATTATCCGCCTTATTATTCAATCTAACCAAATTGTTTTAACTATATATGTATTTTTTCGATACTTTTTTTTAAAAAACTATTATTGCACAGTAGAATCAGTGGCAACAACATATTCCGACGTTTGAGTTTTTTGTTTTTTTTGTTTTGTTTTGCATATTAATGCACCGGTTCAGTCTAGAAAGAAGTATGAATTCTTCACGTGGAACCATCGTCGTCGTCTCCGAACCATTTATAACCAACTTGGTTACGCTTTTTATATGTCGCTTTGTCTGTGGCACGCTTTTCGTTTGTTTCCATTCATACCGCTTTTTCAGAATGTTTGTCGAATATGCTCGTTTTTTTTTTATTATTTGTTTTATTTTCATTTCTTTTTTTTTGGTTTTGTTTTTTTTGTTCTCGTCCAGACCTCGCTGATCGATTGCCGGCTAGAATGGTCGTTTTCGAAGCGTTGATTGATGACCGCGACGATGAACGCGTGTCATTACCGAGTTACCATAGTTTTTCATATGTGTGACTATACTTATATTCATATATATATATATATATATAACTAATAGACATAATAGAATAGTAATCGTAAACCTTTGTGCTATCTAAAATCTATAAAGTCCAATCGGTAACTTCATCATAAGATGGAATAGATGATACAAAACTAAAAAGATTTCTACTGTGAAATCCGGATATTGTCCATTTTAATCTGATCTAACCAAAACGATAAATAGGCATAGTTCTGATTGCTTTGAACTAGAATAGTACGATCTGGACGTATGTTTTCAAATCTCTAGCAAGTATATAAGCATCAATAATTACTATATAAGGTTAATAACTATGGTTTAATTTGAAAAAAAATTACAATCATAATAATCGTCCATCAGAACAATTAATTCGAACAATCATAGATTACATGTTCACCAATTTTACTCTACATGACAACAGTCGTCAGAGATGTCATGCAATGCGAACCAAAAAAACTAATGTTATTTAGAAGACCCAATATAAGTATATTCTGTATGATGCTCGATAATTGAAATCGTGTTCTTACAATTTATGAAAGATTTTGATTTGTGAGCTTACAAAATTTAAAATATTTGGTGAATATGTTCAAAATGAAGTTGTTGGTGAAAATGGATCTGTGAATTAGATAGACAATTTTTTCTGGGATCTTGGTCATGTTATCACTGATGTATATACGGTCTTAATTGTTTCGAAAAAAAATTATCAAAAATTGAACATTCCGTTTAGACTAGTTTCTAACCGACCAAGATAGCCACACGTCGGAAATTATATCAATTTTAAACTATACGTTCAATATTTTAATTGGGACGCTCGCTAAACTATTCATCGACGACGTAGGAATCGTGGGGTTGAAATGGCGAGACCGTTACACGACAGTCGTAACTTAACATTTCAACCCTCAGGTTTGGCAATTTCGCAGACATTTCCCATCTCGGCCGCCATCTTTTCCCTATCCCCCTTCAGACGCTTTCGCCATGACTGTTGTATATTGCGGCCATAATTCGCAACTAGCTGCCGAGGTAACGCGGGGCTAAAACGGGCGTGACGATAAAAATCCGCACCGAATGAAGTCCTTCCGACGACTTTAAGGGGCCGCAAGATTTTAAGGGATCTGTAAAATTATACGATTTTTTTTTCTAAATTTCTATAAAATAATTTTAATTGCTAATAGACTCTAGAAAATCACTAGAGTATTGTATATATATGTATATGTAAAAACGTGATTTCGATCTAAATTAATTAAATAAATTTTACTTGTCTGTTTGGCTGGGTTGAATTTTGTAATCGATTTTTCGAGCACTTTTCAATGTTCAATTGAACTGAAATTTTGCATAATTACTCAATTTCGATGACAATTTAATAATCAATTAATAGATTTACAAAATAATTGACCAATTAGTGGCATTAATTAATTATATCGCTATACGACTTAATTGCCATTAATATAATGAATAATAATACAACGATACATTTATCGATAAATTTTTATGATAATACAATGATGCGATTGTTATTATTAGTAATATAGTAATACGATATAAAAGTGTTTTTTTTTAAATATTTTTATAGTTATTTTATAAAATTTTAAACTTTATATTTTTTTAATCTTCTTTATGATAGTCTATTTTTCTAGCATTATTTACTAATACTAAATTTAGATTGTTTGATACGTTCTATTTTTGATCAATTTTTACAAAAAATTGACAACAATTATGCAAATTATGAATAGAACATTTTAAATGTAGAATTTTATGACGAATATGTTACTAATCTGATTAATAAAATTTTGAAATTAATTTATGCAATTTTCATACAGAAACTCCTTCTCTAGAGTGTGGAACTTTATTGAACTTTTATATAGGAAAAAAATTGTCCAAAAAAAAAAAAAACATTTAATTCGACTGTAAATTTTAAATATATTAAATATATAAATTTAATGTAGACTAAGACCTTATATGAAGTCACTAATAAAAGTTGTTGGAAACCCTAAGCGTGCATGAAACAAACCGCTTCGTGAGTTAGACGGCACTTAAGCTGTTAATAAAGAGTGGCGCTACTAAAAGGGTTGGCTCGCATGCTCGCGCCCCACAGTTTGGAAAATGTACGAGCACACCCTGACAGCTAGGAGCCCACAAAATTATGAGGCTTTTATCTCTCCTTTATAACCTGAGATAATGTCGGCGGTTTGCCATTGCCGGGGACGAAAGAAACCGTTCACAAGACTCGGCAAATTAGCACTAAGAACCGACTGCGAACCCCATTATTCCGCATTAGGTACACCGCGAGGTCAGAGGTCAAAGGGTACAAATGCGTGATAGACATATTAACGAATGACTCTCTTTTTCTATTTCGTACGAAACCCTGTCTGATACATAATGTTATTCATTACATTATTCGATCGATCTTATGTAAGTATGTTTTATTCATAATATTAATATATATATTATATGATCAATTTGTAAAAAATAATTTAAAATAATTCATATTTATTATACATTAAATATCGACGTTCAATTATCATCACTCTTCTATAAATAAAGTTTGTCAAACAGTGTAACTCCAAAATGTCACATGAATAATTATTATTATAAATATATATGATATTATTATTATGCCAGGAGTGTTAAACTTATAGAATATTGCGGGCCACATGAGTTTTTCATACTAAGTCGTGGACTAAGTGTGTATAAAAATCCTAAGACATTGTATAATTAAAAATATTTTACATGTTTTGTAATCAAAAAGTAAAGTGAAATATAAATATTAAAAAGGCAGGTAAATTGTATTTTTTTTCCTTGGTTGGTAGGATTATTTATAACATTTGTCAAGCGTTTGTTTGTCAAAAAGTTTAATTATCTCCGAGTTACATGTGTTTTTACAACTCTTGATTCCTTCATCGCGATAATGCACCATGTAAAAGACTCGACTCATATCGTTCCGCAATCACCGTATTCGTCCGATTTGGCTCCGTGCGACTACTGGCTATTCAGCAAACTTGAAAGACTAATGCTGGAATGATGTTTTGACATGATCGAGGATATAAAAACTGAATCGAAGAAGGTCTTGAAGGCTATACCGGAAAAAGACTATTACAACTATTTCGAGGACTGAAAAAAGCGTTGACAAAAATGCATTATATCTGATGGGGATTATTTTGAAGGGGATGAAATTGATTTGGAAGAATAAATAAAGAATTTACATTTTATAAACAAATTCACTTTACTTTTTTATGTATATATATATATATATATATATATATATATATATATACATGAAAATTTTATACACAT